>JASAND010017715.1:0-25640 GCA_030248195.1 Trissonchulus latispiculum
ATCTTTCATTTGAAATGTCGTTGAAATAGACATTGGAAAAGAGAACAATCTGATTGAGCTGAGAGATTTAAGGAGATTGAATTCGAAAGGTTAGGTTCGAAAATAGAAGAATCCACAAGAAAAAGTTTTGCAACACTATGTGCAAAGCTCAACCAAATCTGTTTACTAATCTGGTTTTGATCTACTAGAGTTGGCTACCGCTATTAAAATCAAGCATTTAACAAAACTAGTTTGTAGCTAAGCGCAATAAAATCGGGTAAAATAATTTTTCTTTCCGATTTTGCTGATGCTAATAGCTGCTGAATACACCTGCTGAATGCAAATATCAAATTATCTTTTTGATGTGGTGATGCCTTGTTTCAGAATATGCTTGCAAAAGGTCTTAGAGTCTTTGGAGCAATTGTCCTCAATTTCCCAGAAAGCAATCTTGCCTATCGATCAACTAGTGCCAGGCTCAATGACTTAATTTCATTGCCATAGTACTTCGGAGTATTTAGCTGATATCTTCGATATACTAGCAAAACATCCACAATCAAATCTAGCCATGCGAACACAAGGATTAACTCTTTAACTTGGTTTTCACAAAACTTAAAGATCCTTGGCACATTAGCTGGAGAAAATTATGGTTCATTTGTTTAACTACAGTTCATACGACTTCAGTTAACCTCTACCCGTATGGAGCAACATTAATTTTTCGCACTTTAAATTCGCACGTAAAAGAATACATCGATCTAGAGATTATTTTATACCGTCGTAAAACATTACATATAAGGACTGTCTCTTCACCGTTATGACACTTTGTCCAGAGCGCTTAGGGCGCCGCAAAGCTTGTATGTCTTTCATGTCGAGTGTTGGACCGACATACCAACGTATGAAGGTTCTACAAGACACTACGCTGAGTTGGATGCTTTCAATTTTAAAGTGTTTTGCACCATACCTAATATGGCAAAAAGCTAGCTAGCATCTACAACCTCGAATCTTTAGTTAAATTCGTAGCCGTCCCCTTAAGCAGTAATTTAATAGGTATTATGATGCTACGTCAAAAATCTGTGGTCTAGAAGTAAGCAGATTGTCATCATATATTTTAGATATTTTCATTTTCAGATATCCTGTACGCAGTAATTAGTCACTGCACTGCCCACTCATGTTTGTTGAAAATAAAAACGATTACTTGGTTGTTATTGCAGGGCATAACATTTGTGTTTATAAAGTCAGGACATTCTATTTTTAATCACATATCCAAGACACAAAACAACAATGTACTCACAAGTACAATCCGTACATACAGGTGCAAGTTTCAAAGCTATCATGTTTTGGCAACTGGGTGCGACACTACTTTGGAATAACATTTACTCTGTGAGAACAGCTGCATAATCGAAGCGCAAAATTTCTTATTTTTATAAATAAAAAACGTTGGTAGCTGAATTTCAGTTACTGAGTGCCATTGCTACCGAAGCAAAAATTATGTAAACCGGCCTAGAAAGCCGTCCCACAATAAGAGTAAACAGGCATGGTGTGAAACAAAAACGTGCAGGCTATAACAACTAACAAAGTTTTGGTGACTTTCAATTGCCGTTCTTTTTTCCATTTCAAAGCGGTAGAAACGGTAAGGTAAGGTAAAGTAAAGTGACCCCTGAAGAGAACTCCAACCTACAGAAGGTTATAGGGTGCCGGTGCTTATCTCCCGATTCACAGCCCGAAGCCAGGACTAATATTGACTACATCTGTGGAAGGGGGCAGGCCCTTCATTGGGCATTGCGCCAGAACACAGACTCCTGTTACCTTCCCACGGTAGCAACGGGATCGTTTCGATTGATGTATAGAAAACTCATTGCTACCGCATAGATAATAACACTTAGCATGCCGACCCCGCACATGTACTAATACACAATCAACTCCATCCACTATGTAATGGCCAACGCTGTCATGCAAGTCGGATGGGATACTAGTTCGCGCGGCGCCATATACGTAGTGATGTAGAGGTAGCACTTAGAGAAGCTGCAATTAGAAAAGGAACAGTGCTTGCTGAAATAATCCGCATTGTGGTCAGCTTTGAATAAGCCGTGATACTGACACAAGCAATCAGGCGATCAATAGAAATCAGCAGTAGCATAGCAGGACAAGAAAACGACCCTATCAAAAAGCCAAAGGCTTGAAACGTTTTAATGCAGTCCCATTTTGTAACTAAGATATTGCTGTTTACACTGTGAATTATGTAGTTTCTGTAAATTCCAGCATGTAGCTGTTCAAATTCCAATATAAGATCGGATATGGCCAGGCGGCGGGAAGGCAATATTCTTTTCTGTGCAGAGTAGAGGAACGCCAAATTGCTAATAGGATAATTAAATTACCTGTAATCTGTATTATGCCTTCAATAGCGTACAGAGAATAGAAAACTGCTGACAGGACTCTGGCTGAAGCACTTGTGTTGTTCATGTTAAGCCTGCTTGACTAAAATGAAAGCATTGTTAAATTTTAACGCATTGCTAACAAACAATCAATTCCCTTGACAGTTTAAAACACTGTGTGAAATATCACCATCTGGCAGTAAATTGTATTTATTCTTGACAAGATCACACTAAAGAGAAACAATTTTGTTGGGGATGGGAATGAGAAACTTTACCTCCATTCGAACTATCATTTGAAGCTCGCTAAAGCTCGCTAAGAATAAAAACCATGACCTATTTTCAAACAAAAATTGTTTTGCATCAATGTAATCTCATTCGAAATACAAAGAGAAATTTAATGAAAAGTTATCGTGTTTGCCCAGTGTATCGTGTTTACCCAGTATCGATATCAGAAGTGTATCGTGTGTACCCAGTATCGATACTTAACTAGTGATGAGAAAAATGATGAGAAAATGAGTTTAAAGTAATAGAATTCATGAATGTTGTGTTGAATGTATAAGAATCCTACGTAGAAGGGTGTTGAGTTCAATATTAAGCGCAGAAGGGAAAAATGAAACAGTTTACTCTGAGTAAGGTTTCAGCGTTTTTAATTTGCAGGACTTTGTGCTTCAGCGGTATATTGTCTGAAAAGAAATGGTTCGCAGTCGGTCTTTTCCGCCTAATATCAGGGAACCATAAGGGCTATTTTATTAATTTTACAATCCGACGATCCCTCCAAAGTCAAAAATCAGCCTTCACAATCGGCGCATTCCCAATAATGGTTTATTTTATACAATAATTTCTTAGTTTTTGTTTAAAATTCATTGTTCCTGTGTTGCACAGTATGTCAACCAAGAACGGTAAAGCTGAACATTTCAGCGATTTTGTATTCTAACATTTGTGTATTCTAAAGATTCAAGAAGGGAAACATTTGTAATAATAAGGTAATTACGATAAATATACTGTCTGTTGTAAAAAAGTGCTGTGCTCTGTAAATAGAATGGCCTCTTCGACTGATGTATCTCATATAATTGGCCTCCAGTGAATTAAATAAATTAACACGCTGCGATAGATCAGATATTGCTCCGATAACAGAGAAGGTCGCGAGTTCTAAACTTTGCTAGGGTACACCTTTGAGTTTTAGTGCTCGGTGGAAGGCTTGATAGTTATCTCGCTCCACTTAATGTACTGGGTGCGTCAAAGTTGTGCACTCTCAATTCGAATTCCTTTTGCAGCTCATCCTACTGATGCACTCGTTCGGTTGTTTAGAGCGCAAGCAGAAGATAGAGGATTGAAGTCCCAGCGGGTGCCCGATATTTTGGTGGTGTGGAACAAGCTTTTCTCTTTAATTACGTTGAAGTAGGAAGCTTGTGGTTTGAAACTGGGGCTTTGGCCAACGGTTAAAAATATAATTTTTTCTGCTTTGTTTATGTGTTTGTTGACAGAAAAGTCGTTGCCTTTTACAAGCCACAACACACACAAAATCAATTGTGTGCTGTTACAGTACCATTTCCATGAGTACAAGATAGTTACAGCTTAAGAGATAATGAGGACTTCTTGAATTATGTTCCCAACTCAATTGGGGGGATATAGTCAAGATGTAGACCAGACTGGGTGACGTCTAAGTGAACGGTTATGCAATGATACTTATTTAAAATCTTTATTGCTGGGAAAGTTCACTTAAGAAGAAACTAAATCGTAATTTTGCACTAGGATGCTTCTTCTAGATTAATTTTGGACAGTCTTCAATACTAGCTATATACAGCTCATACGGTAGCCCATCTTTTAATTAAGCAAAGGCTGGCAGTATCGTCTGAGACAGTACCCCTACTATCAGATATTACGCTGTAGCTGTTAAGTAGGAAATGAAGTAAGTTCATGCGGGTTCTGTCTAATGCAGACAAGACAATACTTATATTAACGCCTTAAGGTTTCTTTTTTCTAATTATGTTAATTAATTATGTTATTATGTTAATTATGTCATTTATGTATACTAGTCCAAGACCACAGCTACACATAATTTAGCTTGATATAGGGCAAATAAATTTGTTATCTAGCTAGTTTACGTTTAGTCCTATTTACGAGGTAAATTGATACGACGATTATCACAAATGCCGTTCTTGTTTTTATTCCCATTGTTATTTTATGTTATTTTGCTTTGGTCGTGACAGCTGTCAAGAGTTTATCATCCATGTTGCGCAGTAATACGGCAAATTCGTCATACTACTGGAACTACCAGCAGCATAATCACGCAAATTTTCATTAAGCAGATAGAGACATTCTGCGCTAGCTAAACATTACGACTAGACCCGGCAATGATGCACCGCTTTACCACGGAACAATAGAAAAATAACCAATATAACAGCCACTTATTCACGAATCCGCAGAGTTACAAAGGAATCACAAAATATCAAAGTCCAACACGTGAACTCTCAAAACAGGTTTTGTATATTCGCGTTTTGGAATTTCACATTTTTACAATGGAACAATAGATCGTAAATATTAATTAATGTTTTCCTATGATCTTGTTGCGCCATCTGAACACTGCTTTACGTCAATTGGTTTGCTTAACTGGGTACTACTTCTGTTTCAGCACTCACCCTCCCTTTTGCTGTCCGGGTTTATTGGAATTTGAATAAAAACACATCATTACGGATATAACCCAACCCAGCCGCATTTGACAAACAAAAGTATTTTACAAAAGGATCGGTTCTGGCTAGGCGGTAAGGCTCATTCCAATCCAATAGGAACAGTCGATAACCAACGGTCATTGCTAATTCTTGAATCTAAATCAAACAACCCATTAAGACGGGATGAATATGAATAAAACCAAAGGTACATAATATATAGGGTTCACCAGTAGGCATGCTCTTTGTTATGGGAGCAAGCACGTTGCTCTGTTCTCTAGCGGTTGAACCCCCTCTAATGTGTGCAGCTATTAAAAGCCTTCGATTTGAATACAAGCTTAGCTATATTTGTGGTATCAACAGTCATTACGAGCAATTTGACCAAGGGTCAACTCTGAACTTGTTTTCAGTTAGTCGATACGACGATAAGTTACGACAGTCACTATTCAAAGATGATAAGAACTTGCGACTTATGTCTAAAAGCAAAGTTGTAAATAACTTCATTCTTAGACTGCGGTCGCAAGTTCCTCAAAGATTGAATAACACTGGACAATAATTGCATTTTCTGGAACAAAGTATTCACCTAAGTGGAACAAGATCCTTAATGTTAAATACAAGTAACACCACAACCAGGCGGCTTCTAAACTAACCGGTTTCTATTTCTAAAGTCCTTCGGTATTGGCGTTAAAAGATAGCACTGATGCGAGTACTAGGTCAGACTATTAGTACTATTCAGACATTTAGTGTCGTATCAAAGTAAGACAAGCCAAAACAAGCACGCCAGTTTATTGCCCATACACATCTACAGAACATTATTGAATCACTGTCGTGTTCTGAGTAGAAAGTGTTTATGACAGCAAGAAGCAGGATACCACCCACAATAACAGATACACATCAAACCTCCTCGTGCTGGGAGAACCAGTGTGAATGGGCCTAAATTCGTCCTTTCGAAGAAGCCTAGCACTGAACCATTCAAAAACATCACACTTTTCCTAGGTTACAGGCAGTTAAAAATTGTACAGTTGTTCACAGATCGATCAGTGGAATGTTCTAACAGATTTAAAGCACGAAATCCAAATCTACACAAGATACAAAAACCACGTGTATGATGGAGGAGGACTAGAGATACGGAAAACATGCCATACTTGATACTTTGATACTTTTAATTATTTCTTCCAATCTACCACAACATGGATATCACCTAAAAACGCTCACTTTTTTGCCGATTGTTCGACCATCTCCGATTTTTCTCATTTTCACATATTTTGTAGTCCCCGTGGGTCCGCGAAACAAGACAAGAGCGTTTTGCGAAATATTGCTTCTATCGTTCTGTACAGGCCCTCAAAGGTGACCTCGACATGTGTTAAACATAGGAAAATGAAAAAGTTAGGTTAAAAAGTTTGTGGGAGAAAAATTTTTCGCTGTATAAGAGTCAGAACTCTGAAACCTCTTCAGAACCATTAAGGACATATTGTAGAGTGCAGCTATCTCCTCTGAAGCGAGTCTGTTCAGTATTGGATTTTTGGCGAACTTTTAAAGTCAGAATTTTGGAAAATCGGCCATTTTTGGACCATGAAAAACAGGACCTACGGTACTCTTTTGCTTGTCCTGAACGATTGGCAAAAGCTACGGAAACGGCCAATAGATAGCTGCACTCTACGCATAATACCACGTCTTACAAAAGAACTCGCATGTTTCTATCATCTACAGTATGCTCAAAAAACTTGCCACAAAAACAACAAATTTTGCTAAAAATGGCCATTTTTCATAATTTTCACATTCTTTTGATAATTTCTCACTCATTATGTGATAAAAATCATCAAACTTTGCAGATTAATTAATATGTCTATGTCTGTCACATAATGTGACCAATAACAATTCGTCAATATTGAACATGCTGCTGTGGCTGCACCTTTGATCTTTATAGGTGAAAAATGTCAATTTTAAAATTTTTTCCAAATATAGACAAAATGGGTATCAATCGATAGCCAATGGAACGAGGAGCAACTTTTCTCATACAAGGATGGGTCTAAAATGTTGTCTGTGCAAGATAAAACGAGTCAAAGTTGTACTGGGCAGTCCTGCAAGGTTAAGTCAGTGCAGCACTCAAGCATGCATTATGAACGCCTGGATAGCTGGCCTTGAGCCACGTCTGCACTTAAATATTACCTTAGTAAAGGCTTTAATTTGGTGTATCGGTTAACCCTGTCTTCGGTCGCGTTTGGTCTCCACCTGACCTTGCAGGGCTCATCACCGGAATTTTCAAGTTTTCCGGCTTTGAACCTGAATAACTCTGTCACAGTTTGATTTCGAACGCTAATATTCTAAGTTATTTTTGAGAACATATGGGGGCATATTATGTGTGAAAATGAGCGAAATCCGTGACTATCGATTTTTGACCAAAGTGACCCCCCCCTTAAGGGGTCATAACTTTATGTTGGGTATTCCAAAGTTTCGCAAGGATGCAAAGAAATTTTTTTTCGGCAGCAGGGTTGTCAAAGTGTGGAATAGTTTGCCGTCTGAACTTGTGAATTTAACATCATTACAAGCGTTCAAGACCAAGCTTAAAACTGTTGACCTTAAAGCATTTTGTAAAGTATATTAGTGGTTTCTGAATGCACTTGTATATGTAATTGACAGTACAAATTTTACCTGACTGATTCCTTGGATACACGTTAGCAGTTGTTGTCAACTCTGTGTAATCCTGTTCAGTAATGTTTTATCACTAATTAGTGTTATTTTACTGAATAAACCTTTTTGTTGTTTGTTTGATATGGAAAATACGCGCCGAAGGCGTGAAATTTGTTGGTTTTTGTACCCTTGTTGTATTTTTGTCTTAATTTTTCCGACCAAGAGGAGCACCTGCATCTACCGAAACCAACGCACGTGTCTACCCGACCTATCTGTTTTCGTAATTACTTGAAGTTTTAAACTTTAAATTGACAACACCTTAAGAATAGGTTTTGGAAAATTTACCCTTTAAACATCAAACTTTGACGCAAAGAAACAAACAAAAAATGCGACCTGACATAAAAAGTTCATCCGATATATTTTACCACATTCGGTTATGTTAGTTTCATACATGCGCAAGGGGTGTACTGAGGGTGTACCAGGTATACCCTGATTGCTGAGGGGACCGTGCAGTGAGCAAACAAAATCAGGGGGACCGCGCAGCGTGAGCGAAGCGAACGCTGTTTATAATGTCAGACTTGCGCAATTTAGCATACATTATTCAGAAAAACTAGGTTATATATAATTAACGAATATTGTCCTAATTTAGTTTGTACAAAAATGCAGAAAATGTTAAGAGCTTCGCAAGCAAATTAATTACGATCTGTGAAATGAATGAAAACTAGTGAGAATTGCTAGACGGGGCTGCATACTTGCTAACATTGTACTTTGAAAATGTGCTATCGCTGCTAGTCTACCGCCCTCCCCTCTCCACGTCGCACGTCCCCCCCCGAGGTGCGAAGGGGGACCACGCAATGTAATTTCTGGTATATACATCCTGTGAACCTGTGAGACCTTGCTCATGTATGGTTAGTTTGCTCCTCTGCGCTGCGTCACTGCCATTTTAATTAATGAAGTAGCTTATAACTGGGTTACAACAACCAGATTTGGGGGCGCAGGACTACAGAAACTGAATCGGTTATCGCTACAGAACCTTCAACGCATTTTAAAGAATAAAATAAACGTATTCTGCCAAACTGTGGCCTATGGACGTGTTTTCGGAATGCACAATTTTGGATATTATTTCTCCACTCCAAAAAGCATCCACCCCAGAAAAAACGCCCATGGGCGATATTTTGGAACCTAGCTAGTCTTGTGAATTTTACATAAACTCGGTAACTTTCCGCGCAAAGCAAGCTACTCAATCTATATACATTAATGCTCCACTGCCCTGTCCAAAGAGTACACTACTGATTCTGAACCTGAAAATAGCTTAGCCGGTCACTACTTTTTTCATAGCATTCGGGGTTCTAGAAGGCATCACAAAGAGTATTGACAAATCCAAAAAAGAGCCCATGGGCGTTTTATAGGGTGGGTCACTGTTTGCATGCCTTCTAAAGATCCCACTAATGCCTAAATTTTAACCTTGTACCTGACAATAAGAAACCAATTTATGATATACAAATAGAAATGTTAAGCTCATGGTCAGGCGGCTAGAGTACCTTAAGAAAATTATAGAATTTTTAGAAATTTGCACTTCAATCGCTATCTGCCGGACACGTCAGGAAAAATTGACTGTGACGTCTAGTGCCTTCGGCGTGAATTCATACATTTTTACTTGTATTTATGGGCTGCACCAGCCGCCAGCTAGTTGCATTGTCTGTTTGCACTTATATATATATAAATGCGCATTCAAGTTATAATTTCATTTACTGTTATAAAGATTTTATATAATAGAAGAAATGCTATTTTTTAGCAGTTTAACTTTATTTCTATTAGTTTATTTTTCTTCTTTCATTGGTTATCTATATGTACTCGTATGCTCCTACTCCTACATGTTTTAATTTTCATTAAAAATTCATTATTAATACTGTCGTGCACTATTATTTCTATGCTAACAAGGTTCTGTTTCTGCCATTTTAAGGTAAAAACGTA
The DNA here is from genome assembly GCA_030248195.1 of Trissonchulus latispiculum. Taxonomy (NCBI): domain Eukaryota; kingdom Metazoa; phylum Nematoda; class Enoplea; order Enoplida; family Ironidae; genus Trissonchulus; species Trissonchulus latispiculum. Next base: position 9,620 of record JASAND010017715.1, read on the forward strand.
GTGTTTCTCGTGTGGACAGTGATGATGACATTTTTTTGTTGTTAAACAGCGATTTTTGAATAGATAACGCATGAATGCATGATAACTGTAATTTTAACAATGCGTACAATAACGCGCAGCCTAAAAATTAACAAACTTCGGATGGCCTAAATTTTTTGGGTGATGGCCTAAAAAATTTTAGTCGTTGAGGCCATTTGGCCTAAAGTTCGGCGACCAAAAAACCCTGTACCACCGTAAAATTCAATTTTAGGCATGTTTTTGTCGATTTTCCGAAGGAAAGGAAAGGGAAAAAGGAAATAAAAGAAATTTTTGCAGAAAAAAGGACGATCTCGAAAACAAAGGAAAAAAGGAACCGCGGCAGCCCTGAAATGAAGATATTTTAGTGAAACTGGTGTGTAAGATGTGTTTGACAAAGCAAAGCCCGACTTCAAAGGGGGAGCCCGACTTCAAAGGGTAGTTCCATAGAGCTTTTTTTAAGAAATCATTTCAGATCGCCGGATCGGATCGACACATCACTAATATAGACAGTACCAATAAGCAGTGGAGGTTTGGCTTACCGAAAACTCCACAGAGGCGAAAAATGCAGTAACTACAATGATCCTATATCTGGGGTGTTTCTAGGCTAAAATAAGACGTGGGGAGTATAGTCTTTCCAAATTTAGCGTTTTTGCCAAGTCTCTAGGGATATCCCAAAATTTTATCCGTCTCCTGGTGTTGTTTTGGTCATATTTATGTTTCTCATACCTATGAAAATTCGGGAAAAAGGGACAAAGGTAACCAAAACATGAGGGACGACACTTCGACAAAACTGCGCATATTGCTTTACATTTGCGCACAATAGTTTACGTTCATACTTACCACTGTCCCCAATGATGAGCAGTTTGAAAAGATAGTCATAATCACGAGGATTTGAAGTTACCATATCGTAAACACAAACGCAGACATAAGCCAAAATAACATAAAAAATGTTGAAAGTCTGAGAAACGGGACGAACAAAACAATTGTCACAATTATGAAGGGGCGGGGGCAGGTCCGAGCATAGGTTTACCAATGAAAAGTAAAGTAATGTAATGTAATGCTGGGCTTATTCTAGTGGGGGGGATGGGGGTGGGGGGTCCCCCCCATAAACACCCTTCCCCCCCAAAAATCGTCCCCCCCCAAAATCGCCCCCCCAAAAAAAAGTGGGTGCCCCTTTTGGTACCAAATTTTGCCCTGAAAAAATCGCTCAGAAGGCCAAATTTTTGAAAAATTTTCCGGCTTCGCCGGACATTTTTACTCAGTTTTTGCCCTTTTCAACACTAAATCTGCTTATTTTTGCTATAAAAATCAACTTTTATAGTATATGCCAGAAAAACAGCGCTATTTTTAGCATATTTTTCGAAAAATTTTCGCCCCCCCCCAAAAAAATCCTTGCAGACCTTTGGGGGGGCCCCCCCAAGAAGCCCCCCCCAAGAAAAAATCCCTAGAATAAGCCCAGTAATGTGGTATGTATCTCCTGCAAAATTAGAATCTCAGAAAATCCAACAAAAGACAAAATTTTCTGTATTTCAATGGTTTTTTGGTAAAAACAAGGCGTGTTTTTATAGTTTTTACACAGTATTTAAAAGCTATTTTAAGCCAACATTTGATAAATTTTTCAGAAAATGACCATTTTTGGAAAAACTCAACTAACGTTTTGGTTCCAAAAATGGTTCAAGGGCAGGCCCGCACCTAGAAATTTAGAAAGGGGAGGGTCCAAGACAAAGTCCGAAAGTAATTTAATGTTGCAATATGTGTTTGCGTTCTTTATATACATCAAAAGTGTTTAATAATTGTTTAATTCTTTCCAAAATCGTGAAACTTCTTATAAAACTGACGGAATCTTTCGTTTTTGCAATAGCCGTCTAAAAATGAGTGAGTCTCAGTCTAGACCTCTGTACCCTCCCCCCCCCCTGGGTGCGGCCTTGTTCGAGGGGGTAGCCGAAAGTTTGGGAGGGAAAGGGTAAGCCCAAAAATTCAGTTGAGGTCAAAGGGTTGAGGGGGAACCCCTCCTCCGGTGAAATGCTCCATGTGAGACCAGAAGGACAGATCCACCTCCATTCATACTCGACCTCGACTACTCCCCTACCAAGCCGAGCTCAGACCCCCTCCCCATTAAAATGAGTCCAAACTAAGCAGTTTGAAACATTTTTTAGGATTTTTGAATTTTCAAAAATTCAAAAAATTGCTATATATATACAAATCAGTTACAAACAGCTACATATGTTGAAAAAAGCTTTTAAATGGTTCTTATAAACTATGTACATACAATTTGGGATAATTTTAGGACAAATTTGTCCACATTGAAGCCCTATTTTCGTATATACCAGACGTGCTTATTGTTTATATGGAGGCCTAAACAAGACCTCCCGCTGTTCCAAGGCTAGAGTTCTCCATGACTGTCCATTGTTCCCAGTTCATGGCAAGGTCTTTGAGTAGTCTTAATTCCGACGACCAGAATCGATAAATGTGATGGAATTCTAGGCACGACAGGTCCCATTAGATCGTCCTTTGCCACGTCATTCGCTTACCATCAGGTGCACGTCTCAGTCTCCAGCGGGGAGGAGGGTCTGCCAACAGTGCTCTTCGTGCTGGAAAAGGGGCGGGCCGTATAGCGCGGCGGGAAAAAACCCAATCCGATATGCGGGAAAAAAACCATCGCCAGTGTGAGTCACCCATATGAGCTAGATCGGATTTTAATAGCCTATCTTAAAGAGCGTCCAAAACTACCCTAGAGGGTGTATTATTGTAGTACCCCTGCCTCTCAGCAAATTTTTTGGGACTTTGAAAATTTTGGAATTTTTGGTCCCAGCATGGGGGTCAGGCAGGGTCAACTTTGGGGGGTCACCCTGAACTACTGAAAAGACTTAGCCCAAAACGGATTATAGTTTCACAGAGGAAGACTCGGCGGGAAAAAACCCATGTGCGGGGAAAAAAACCCAAATTTCAAAATGAAATTTTTTTCTAACCATTAGCAGCAAAGGAAAAATTCAAGCATTTCTTAGCTCAGTAGAGCCTCCTGATTAATTTGCTATAGATTTTACCTAAGCTCGACCTTCTATGTGAGGTCCAGGTGGCCAAAATCTGAGATGGTGCCATTTCAAGCCAAATTTTCAAATTTCGCCAAAAACCGCTAATTTTCCACTGGTCGGGTTTGACTTTATAGAGGTCGGGGGAAAAAACCAACCCGCAAGTGGTGGGGGAAAAAACCAACCCCCCGTTTGGGCGATGGGGATGAGCTAGCGGGCTCAAATTTTGCATGCAAGTTGGTAGGGCCCATCCCACCTACCACACCAAATTTGAGCTAAATCGGACCACTTTTGAGCATTTTGTGACATTTTGAAAATTTTGGCATTTTGACCCCCCAAAAATTCAAAATTTGCACTATTTTTGAAGGCCTGTAAAAAATTTTCCATAGCAGTTAGATAATAACTTTTAATAGTTTCTAGATAATAACTTTTAATAGTTTCTATGAGAACAACATGTGCTCTTTCCAAAAATGTCGGTCTCGCCTTCCTGCGACGCTTGGCAAGCTGCCAGCAGAATTTTTACAAAATGGGAAAAAACCAAGGGGTGGGAAAAAAACCAATTTTTGCTTTTGCTGCCAAACTCCCAAAAATGGTTCTTAGTTGCTCAAAAGTCATCCACATAGCAAGTTTAATGCGTTCTTTCACGTGAACAGCTCAAAATTGCATTTGGACTTGGCAATTTTGTGCTAGCCGGTAAAAACCTCATTTCGGCGGATCGGCTGTTTGGCTCAGCTAAAGCGGCCAAAAAGTACTCTGGGACAAAGAAATACGCGAAAAACACTGAAACAACGTTTATTTTAATTTATTTCATCGAATTTCGAAAGATTTACAAATTTTTGCATTGTAACATAGAAACTGGCAAATTTGATGAAACCTAGCCAGTTGATGCTGCAAATTTTGATGTTTGATTTTCTCACTTATTATAAGGAATATCGCAAAAATAACTGCAGATATGAAGTCAGCGACGCCGATTTTACCTGTCGCCTGCATAAAATCGCTAATATGAGTTACCCTGACCGAATACTGGGGTTGGTTTTTTTCCCACCGGTTGGTTTTTTCCCGCCATTGGTTTTTTTACCCCGGCTAATTAACCGTTAATTACTAATTAACGACAGGACCTAGAAAGGCGATTTATATACCAAAATGACAGTCTAGACAGGGCTTGATAAGAAAATAATTTGTAGCCGGATTGCTCCACTGGGTAGTTCTGCAGAGTCCAAAAAGTGACTACCTTGGTTTTTTTTCCCCGACCTCTATAAATGCAATAAAAACACGTTTTCTATGTGATAGGATGCTTAAACTGCAGAAATTAAGCAAATTTCAAAAATTTCCAAAATTTGCCTATGTTTATATACGTGTTAAACATACGAAATTTTGAAAAGTCAATTTTACATGATTTTTTGCAAAAATATTGATATTTAATGATTCAGATGTACTAAAAATGACCCTCTCTTTCGAATGGTATAGTCAAAACCGTTCTGGCATGCTTGCAGCAAAAAATTCGGCTGGGTTCTTTTTCCCGCATTGGGTTTTTCCCATCGGTTTGGTCGAAAATTTCTCACCAACCGTAAGTGATAGAGAGACATTTTATGGCGCATTTTGAAGCTCTTCGCAAGGCCTCATGGAGGTTATTGTGAGATTTTCGATTTGTCGCTTAATAAAAAAGTTACAGCCAAAATTCGAAAATTTGGGTTTTTCCCCGCCGCGCTATATATATAGCAATGCCAACGCCTTCTTCAGAGCAGCATAGTGAACCAGCACGAATGCGGGTTACAACTTTCCGGTTGGTACAGTACAACAGCCCAAAAAACTTTATATATATATATATATATATATATATAAAGTAACAAAAATGCTCCGCACAAAAGGGGATAATATGTGTGTTGGGCCTATGTCTATCCTTTAAATTCCGGTTGAGAAAGGCATAAATTCGACACCGCAAAAGTTGCTCAGCTCACTTAGGGCTTTCATTTGATACCAAATTTTACCACTTTTGAAAAATTTTATTTTTGACCCAAAATCGCCTAAGTACTCACCCCACCCCACCCCAACACTCTACAGCCACTTTGGGTATGCAGTTCTATGATAAAAGTTGTCAGCTCACTTAGGGCTTTCATTTGATACCAAGATTGATTACTTTTGAAAAATTTTACTTTTGACCCAAAATCACCTAAGTCCCCACCACAGCACTCTATAGCCACTTTGGGTACGCAGTTCTATGACAAAAGTTGCTCAGCTCACTTAGGGCTTTCATTTGATTCCAAATTTTACCACTTTTGAAAAATTTTATTTTTGACCCAAAATCGCCAAGTCCCCACCCCACCCCACCACAGCACTCTACAGCCACTTTGGGTGTGCAGTTCTATGGCTAAAGTTGCTCAGCTCACTTAGGGCTTTCATTTGATGCCAAATTTTACCACTTTTGAAAAAATTTCTTTTTGACCCAAAATCGCCTAAGTCCCCACCCCACCCTACCACAGCACTCTACAGCCACTTTGGGTATGCAGTTCTATGACAAAACTTGCTCAGCTCACTTAGGGCTTTCATTTGATACCAAATTTGACCACTTTTGAGAAACTTTATTTTCGACCGTTTGACCCTCCAACCCGAACTGACCCTTCAAACGGCAAAGTAGAACCAGCCCAGCAAAATAGGTACGTCGGACGGCAAAACGGATACCGGGAATGAGCTGGGCACACCAGAAAACCCCTATAGACAAAGTTTTGAGAGGCCAGGTAGAGCCTACTATGGACCTCCAGGAAGCGGTTTCCGACTTGACCCTCCCGATGGCAAAGTAGAACCAGCCCAGCAATATAGACACGTCGGACGGCAAAACGGATACCGGGAATGAGCTGGGCACACCAGAAAACCCCTATAGACAAAGTTTTGAGAGACCAGGTAGAGCCTACTATGGACCTCCAGGAAGCGGTTTCCGACTTGACCTTCCCGACGGCAAAGTGGAACCAGCCCAGCAAGATGGGTGGGTCTGACGGTAAAACTGACTGTGGGAATCGATTCTCCGTGCCAGAAAACCATTGTATGGAAGATTTGAGCTTTCAAAGTTAAATAGATAGCGAGAAATTTCGATTTTTCATTTTTCGAATTTTCGCCATCTTTGACGGGCCACTGTGGTTGCTAGGGAAGTGATAGAGAAACGCAACCTGGACCGTTAGTTAGTTCAATATATGTAATTTCTGAATATAAAAAGAATTCAGCTCCAGCTCGTAACGATCGACCTGAGCGACGACCACAAAAATGGTCACTTTTCGCTATGAGCCGACTTTGCGGCGCCACTGCGGCGCTGTGGCGCTGCTGCGGCGCAAAAAAGTTGTGATTCTTAAATTCTTTAGAGGGTACTACTAGACCCCATAGCCCTTTAGGTTGGCCCACCGCTGCAGATCACGTGAAAGCGGCGAACATTATGTACAATACAACCATCAAATAGGAGAAACCGGAAAAAAACATCGCCGCCATAACCGGTCCGGGGCGCAACTTTTTAACGGTAAGTGATACGGGGCTGAAACTTCACAGACATACTAAACTCGATGTGCTCTACAATTTGCGCACGAAATCTGCGCAGGATCTGCGCAGGATTTTGCGCAGCTTCTGCGCAGCTTATTTTACACTGTCTCCAGCCGCTTTTCACACATATTATAGGGGTCGCTGCCGCGACCCCTATGATAAATTCGCCTTTTATGGGACTGTCAAGAACTTCGTGAAATTTCGCCAAATGTGGCGAACTTCAAGAAGGATTTTTCGCGATGTTTCATGAAGTTTTTTCAGTTGTATAGCTAATTAAGAGGTTTTGTCCATAGTAAGTTTCCATAGTTTCAATTTTGTTTTGAATTCAAAACCAAACTTCCAGGTTGTTCATTCTATTCCATAACTTAAGCATAAAATTTTAGCATAAATTTGTCTAAATTAAATTAAATTTTAAGCCCTATATATTTTCGCACACAAAACTATTGACAGAAGCTTTTGAGTACGTTTAATGTACTGTACATCGAAAAAGGAGCATTTTTAACTAAAACACAGTTTCGGGCTAGGGGGGCCTCCCCCCAAAATTTCGGATTCTGTTTGGGTCCCCCGAGCCAAATTCGAGCCACCTTCTCCCCCCGCCATCTTAACCCTAAAAGGTGGTACACCTATGAAGGCCCCAAATCCAGACAAGCTATATATACAAGTAACAAAAATGCTCCGCACAAAAGGGGATAATATGTGTGTTGGGCCTATGTTTATCTTTTATATAAATTCCGGTTGAGAAGGCATAAATCCGACACAGCAAAAGTTGTTCAGTTCGCTTCGGACTTTCATTTGACACAAATCTGACCACTTTTGAAAAATTCTATTTGTGACCTAAAATCGCCCAAGTCCCCACCCCACCCAACCACAGCACTCTACAGCCATTTTGAGCATGCAGTTCTATGACAAAAGTTGCTCAGCTCGCTGAGGGCTTTCATTTGATACCAAATTTGACCACTTTTGGAAATTTTCATTTTTGACCGAAAATCGCCAAGTCCCCACCCCACCCTACCACAGCACTCTACAGCCACTTTGGGTATGCAGTTCTATGACAAAACTTGCTCAGCTCACTTAGGGCTTTCATTTGATACCAAATTTGACCACTTTTGAGAAACTTTATTTTCGACCGTTTGACCCTCCAACCCGAACTGACCCTTCAAACGGCAAAGTAGAACCAGCCCAGCAAAATAGGTACGTCGGACGGCAAAACGGATACCGGGAATGAGCTGGGCACACCAGAAAACCCCTATAGACAAAGTTTTGAGAGGCCAGGTAGAGCCTACTATGGACCTCCAGGAAGCGGTTTCCGACTTGACCCTCCCGATGGCAAAGTAGAACCAGCCCAGCAATATAGACACGTCGGACGGCAAAACGGATACCGGGAATGAGCTGGGCACACCAGAAAACCCCTATAGACAAAGTTTTGAGAGACCAGGTAGAGCCTACTATGGACCTCCAGGAAGCGGTTTCCGACTTGACCTTCCCGACGGCAAAGTGGAACCAGCCCAGCAAGATGGGTGGGTCTGACGGTAAAACTGACTGTGGGAATCGATTCTCCGTGCCAGAAAACCATTGTATGGAAGATTTGAGCTTTCAAAGTTAAATAGATAGCGAGAAATTTCGATTTTTCATTTTTCGAATTTTCGCCATCTTTGACGGGCCACTGTGGTTGCTAGGGAAGTGATAGAGAAACGCAACCTGGACCGTTAGTTAGTTCAATATATGTAATTTCTGAATATAAAAAGAATTCAGATCCAGCTCGTAACGATCGACCTGAGCGACGACCACAAAAATGGTCACTTTTCGCTATGAGCCGACTTTGCGGCGCCACTGCGGCGCTGTGGCGCTGCTGCGGCGCAAAAAAGTTGTGATTCTTAAATTCTTTAGAGGGTACTACTAGACCCCATAGCCCTTTAGGTTGGCCCACCGCTGCAGATCACGTGAAAGCGGCGAACATTATGTACAATACAACCATCAAATAGGAGAAACCGGAAAAAAACATCGCCGCCATAACCGGTCCGGGGCGCAACTTTTTAACGGTAAGTGATACGGGGCTGAAACTTCACAGACATACTAAACTCGATGTGCTCTACAATTTGCGCACGAAATCTGCGCAGGATCTGCGCAGGATTTTGTGCAGCTTCTGCGCAGCTTATTTTACACTGTCTCCAGCCGCTTTTCACACATATTATAGGGGTCGCTGCCGCGACCCCTATGATAAATTCGCCTTTTATGCGACTGTCAAGAACTTCGTGAAATTTCGCCAAATGTGGCGAACTTCAAGAAGGATTTTTCGCGATGTTTCATGAAGTTTTTTCAGTTGTATAGCTAATTAAGAGGTTTTGTCCATAGTAAGTTTCCATAGTTTCAATTTTGTTTTGAATTCAAAACCAAACTTCCAGGTTGTTCATTCTATTCCATAACTTAAGCATAAAATTTTAGCATAAATTTGTCTAAATTAAATTAAATTTTAAGCCCTATATATTTTCGCACACAAAACTATTGACAGAAGCTTTTGAGTACGTTTAATGTACTGTACATCGAAAAAGGAGCATTTTTAACTAAAACACAGTTTCGGGCTAGGGGGGCCTCCCCCAAAATTTCGGATTCTGTTTGGGTCCCCCGAGCCAAATTCGAGCCACCTTCTCCCCCCGCCATCTTAACCCTAAAAGGTGGTACACCTATGAAGGCCCCAAATCCAGACAAGCTATATATACAAGTAACAAAAATGCTCCGCACAAAAGGGGATAATATGTGTGTTGGGCCTATGTTTATCTTTTATATAAATTCCGGTTGAGAAGGCATAAATCCGACACAGCAAAAGTTGTTCAGTTCGCTTCGGACTTTCATTTGACACAAATCTGACCACTTTTGAAAAATTCTATTTGTGACCTAAAATCGCCCAAGTCCCCACCCCACCCAACCACAGCACTCTACAGCCATTTTGAGCATGCAGTTCTATGACAAAAGTTGCTCAGCTCGCTGAGGGCTTTCATTTGATACCAAATTTGACCACTTTTGGAAATTTTCATTTTTGACCGAAAATCGCCAAGTCCCCACCCCACCCCACCACAGCACTCTACAGCCACTTTGGGTATGCAGTTCTATGACAAAACTTGCTCAGCTCACTTAGGGCTTTCATTTGATACCAAATTTGACCACTTTTGAGAAACTTTATTTTCGACCGTTTGACCCTCCAACCCGAACTGACCCTTCAAACGGCAAAGTAGAACCAGCCCAGCAAAATAGGTACGTCGGACGGCAAAACGGATACCGGGAATGAGCTGGGCACACCAGAAAACCCCTATAGACAAAGTTTTGAGAGGCCAGGTAGAGCCTACTATGGACCTCCAGGAAGCGGTTTCCGACTTGACCCTCCCGATGGCAAAGTAGAACCAGCCCAGCAATATAGACACGTCGGACGGCAAAACGGATACCGGGAATGAGCTGGGCACACCAGAAAACCCCTATAGACAAAGTTTTGAGAGACCAGGTAGAGCCTACTATGGACCTCCAGGAAGCGGTTTCCGACTTGACCTTCCCGACGGCAAAGTGGAACCAGCCCAGCAAGATGGGTGGGTCTGACGGTAAAACTGACTGTGGGAATCGATTCTCCGTGCCAGAAAACCATTGTATGGAAGATTTGAGCTTTCAAAGTTAAATAGATAGCGAGAAATTTCGATTTTTCATTTTTCGAATTTTCGCCATCTTTGACGGGACACTGTGGTTGCTAGGGAAGTGATAGAGAAACGCAACCTGGACCGTTAGTTAGTTCAATATATGTAATTTCTGAATATAAAAAGAATTCAGCTCCAGCTCGTAACGATCGACCTGAGCGACGACCACAAAAATGGTCACTTTTCGCTATGAGCCGACTTTGCGGCGCCACTGCGGCGCTGTGGCGCTGCTGCGGCGCAAAAAAGTTGTGATTCTTAAATTCTTTAGAGGGTACTACTAGACCCCATAGCCCTTTAGGTTGGCCCACCGCTGCAGATCACGTGAAAGCGGCGAACATTATGTACAATACAACCATCAAATAGGAGAAACCGGAAAAAAACATCGCCGCCATAACCGGTCCGGGGCGCAACTTTTTAACGGTAAGTGATACGGGGCTGAAACTTCACAGACATACTAAACTCGATGTGCTCTACAATTTGCGCACGAAATCTGCGCAGGATCTGCGCAGGATTTTGCGCAGCTTCTGCGCAGCTTATTTTACACTGTCTCCAGCCGCTTTTCACACATATTATAGGGGTCGCTGCCGCGACCCCTATGATAAATTCGCCTTTTATGCGACTGTCAAGAACTTCGTGAAATTTCGCCAAATGTGGCGAACTTCAAGAAGGATTTTTCGCGATGTTTCATGAAGTTTTTTCAGTTGTATAGCTAATTAAGAGGTTTTGTCCATAGTAAGTTTCCATAGTTTCAATTTTGTTTTGAATTCAAAACCAAACTTCCAGGTTGTTCATTCTATTCCATAACTTAAGCATAAAATTTTAGCATAAATTTGTCTAAATTAAATTAAATTTTAAGCCCTATATATTTTCGCACACAAAACTATTGACAGAAGCTTTTGAGTACGTTTAATGTACTGTACATCGAAAAAGGAGCATTTTTAACTAAAACACAGTTTCGGGCTAGGGGGGCCTCCCCCCAAAATTTCGGATTCTGTTTGGGTCCCCCGAGCCAAATTCGAGCCACCTTCTCCCCCCGCCATCTTAACCCTAAAAGGTGGTACACCTATGAAGGCCCCCAATCCAGACAAGCTATATATACAAGTAACAAAAATGCTCCGCACAAAAGGGGATAATATGTGTGTTGGGCCTATGTTTATCTTTTATATAAATTCCGGTTGAGAAGGCATAAATCCGACACAGCAAAAGTTGTTCAGTTCGCTTCGGACTTTCATTTGACACAAATCTGACCACTTTTGAAAAATTCTATTTGTGACCTAAAATCGCCCAAGTCCCCACCCCACCCAACCACAGCACTCTACAGCCATTTTGAGCATGCAGTTCTATGACAAAAGTTGCTCAGCTCACTTAGGGCTTTCATCTGATACCAAATTTGACCGCTTTTGAAAAATTTCATTTTTGACCGAAAATCGCCTAAGTACCCACCCCACCCCACCACAGCACTCTACAGCCATTTTGAGCATGCAGTTCTATGACAAAAGTTACTCAGCTCACTTAGGGCTTTCATCTGATACAAAATTTGACCACTTTTGAAAAATTTTATTTTTGGCCCAAAATCGCCTAAGTCCCCACCCCACCCCACCACAGCACTCTACAGCCACTTTGGGTACGCAGTTCTATGACAAAAGTTGCTCAGCTCACTTAGGGCTTCCATTTGATACCAAATTTGACCACTTTTGAAAAATTTTATTTTTGGCCAAAAATCGCCTAAGTCCCCACCCCACCCCACCACAGCACTCTACAGCCATTTTGAGCATGCAGTTCTATGACAAAAGTTGCTCAGCTCACTTAGGGCTTTCATCTGATACCAAATTTGACCACTTTTGAAAAATTTTATTTTTGGCCCAAAATCGCCTAAGTCCCCACCCCACCCCACCACAGCACTCTACAGCCATTTTGAGCATGCAGTTCTATGACAAAAGTTGCTCAGCTCACTTAGGGCTTTCATTTGATACCAAATTTGACCACTTTTGAAAAACTTTATTTTCGACCATTTGACCCTCCCACCCGACTGACCCTTCAAACGGCAAAGTAGAACCAGTCCAGCAATATATGCACGTCGGACGGCAAAACGGATGCCGGGAATGAGCTGGGCGCACCAGAAAACACCTATAAACAAAGTTTTGAGAGGCCAGGTAGAGCCTACTATGGACCTCCAGGAAGCGGTTTTCGATTTGACCCTCCCAACGGCAAAGTAAAACCAGCCCAGCAAAATAGGTACGTCGGATGGCAAAAAGGATGCCGGGAATGAGCTGGGCGCACCAGAAAACACCTATAAACAAAGTTTTGAGAGGCCAGGTAGAGCCTACTATATATAGATCTCCAGCAAGCGGTTTCCGACTTGACCCTCCCGACGGCAAAGTGGAACCAGCCCAGCAAGATGGGTAGGTCTGAGGGTAAAACTGACTGGGGGAATCAATTCCCCGTGCCAGAAAACCATTGTATGGAAGATTAGAGCTTTCAAAGTTGAATAGACAGCGAGAAATTTCGATTTTTCATTTTTCGAATTTTCGCCATCTTTGACGGGCCACTGTGGTCGCTAGGGAAGTGATAGAGAAACGCAACCTGGACCGTTAGTTAGTTCAATATATGTAATTTCTGAATATAAAAAGAAATCAGCTCCAGCTCGTAACGTTCGACCTGAGCGACGACCACAAAAATGGTCACTTTTCGCTATGAGCCGATTTTGCGGCGCCACTGCGGCGCTGTGGCGCAGCTGCGGCGCAAAAAAAGTTGTGATTCTTAAATTCTTTAGAGGGTACTACTAGACCCCATAGCCCTTTAGGTTGGCCCACCGCTGCAGATCACGTGAAAGCGGCGAACATTATGTACAATACAACCATCAAATAGGAGAAACCGGAAAAAAAACATCGCCGCCATAACCGGTCCGGGGCGCAACTTTTTAACGGTAAGTGATACGGGGCTGAAACTTCACAGACATACTAAACTCGATGTGCTCTACAATTTGCGCATGAAATCTGCGCAGGATCTGCGCAGGATTTTGCGCAGCTTCTGCGCAGCTTATTTTACACTGTCTCCAGCCACTTTTCACACATATTATAGGGGTCGCTGCCGCGACCCCTATGATACAAGCATAGGTGTAACGGAGATTTGGGGTGGGGAAGGCCCCCCCAACATTTTCTGGGGGCCCCCTCTGGAGATCCCCCAACCCTCCCCCCAAAAAAATTTTCTATTTTTATGCCAAAAAATCGCATTTTCAGCCGTTTCTAATTTCAAAAACATTCAACCATGAAGTAATTTTATCATTAGACAGTAGTTTTAAACTCGCAAACTTGTTTGCCAACATGTTTCTATGTCCAAAATAAGGTCAATATTGAGTCAGAAAGTCCATAATACAGGTTAAAACGTGTATATATTTCTGGCAATAATTTGAACATTTGGACTTTTTTGAAAATTTTTGCAAAATTTACCCTAAAAATACCGCAAATTTGGTCAATTTTCGCGCCACGGCGCGACTACCCCCCCCCCCCGGGGGGGGGGGGGGGGACGTCCCCCCCCCAAAAGTGTTGGGGGAGGGTTGAAAAAGGGCTGGGGGGGCTACATACCCCCCAACCCCCTCCCCCCACCTTACACCTATGGCTAAAAGCATCGGTGCAACGGAGTTTTGGATTGGGGGGCTCCCCCCAACATTTATTTAAGAGGTCCCTCTGGACACTCCCCAACCCTCCCCAAAATAATTTTTCTATTTTTATGCCAAAAATCGCATTTTCAGGCGAAGGCGCCAAAAACCGCCGAAGGCGCGAACATTTTTTGAAAAATAGGCGTTTTACACATGACAGGCAAAAATTCCTGGGGGGCAACACAATTTTGGGGGGGAATTCTCCCCATCCCCCCGGCTACGCGCCTGCCCTCCCCCAACCTTCGACTATCCCCCCCGAACCCCCCCAGCACATTTTTGGACCCAAAAAGTTAGCTAAATTTGGCTAAAAAATAGGCTTAGGAAACTATGGATTAACCCCCCCAAAATTTTCGACCAAATTTACCCCCCCCCCGGATTTTTCGACCGGATTTTTTTACTTACCCTCACCCAACTTTTGGCTATCCCCCCGAACCCACCCCAACGATATTTGGACCCAAAAAAAGGTTAGCTAAATTTGGTCGAAAAATGGTCATTTTTTGAAAAATTTGTCTAAAATTGTGACCTAAAATCGCTTTAAAACGGTGCAAAAACGCCTAAAACGTTAAAAACAAGCCTTTTTTGATGAAAAAAGGGCTAAATTACAGAAAATTTTGAATTTTTTGGCCATTTTACGAAATTTCTGAGGTCCGTATTTGGGGGGGAGGTATTTGGATACCCTGCCTACCCTCCATCACATTTCGGAGGTCGGCCAAGATTTACCCCCCCCCTCCCACATATGTTGAAAAAAGCTTTTAAATGGTTCTTATAACCTATGTACATACAATTTGGGATAATTTTAGGACAAATTTGTCCACATTGAAGCCCTATTTTCGTATATACCAGACGTGCTTATTGTTTATATGGAGGCCTAAACAAGACCTCCCGCTGTTCCAAGGCTAGAGTTCTCCATGACTGTCCATTGATCCCAGTTCATGGCAAGGTCTTTGAGTAGTCTTAATTCCGACGACCAGAATCGACAAATGTGATGGAATTCTAGGCACGACAGGTCCCATTAGATCGTCCTTTGCCACGTCGTTCGCTTACCATCAGGTGCACGTCTCAGTCTCCAGCGGGGAGGAGGGTCTGCCAACAGTGCTCTTCGTGCTGGAAAAGGGGCGGGCCGTATAGCGCGGCGGGAAAAAACCCAATCCGATATGCGGGAAAAAAACCATCGCCAGTGTGAGTCACCCATATGAGCTAGATCGGATTTTAATAGCCTATCTTAAAGAGCGTCCAAAACTACCCTAGAGCTAGAGGGTGTATATACATATTATTGTAGTACCCCTGCCTCTCAGCAAATTTTTTGGGACTTTGAAAATTTTGGAATTTTTGGTCCCAGCATGGGGGTCAGGCAGGGTCAACTTTGGGGGGTCACCCTGAACTACTGAAAAGACTTAGCCCAAAACGGATAATAGTTTCACAGAGGATATGTCTCGAACTTCACAATGGTGTATGCAATTTGGCTCTAATACCTGTGGTGCGACCTGGGGGTGACCTAGACTCGGCGGGAAAAAAACCCATGTGCGGGGAAAAAACCCAAATTTCAAAATGAAATTTTTTTTCTAACCATTAGCAGCAAAGGAAAAATTCATGCATTTCTTAGCTCAGTAGAGCCTCCTGATTAACAAGAACCAAAAATGCTCCTTCGTCGCATGTAAAATACATATGAGTACTCTCAGGCAGGTTGTACAAACACGGAAACTAGCCTGTAAAATGCATATGAGTGGCGTTGAGGTTGTAAATTAAGGAAAACAAGTTGCAACGGCTTAACATATGAGCCTGTCCTACAACGAGGCTCATATTGGCGTCACAGTGCAGCCTTCTTAAAGATCATCAGGTCATCATATTAAAGAAAAAACGAATGAACAGACATAACATGTTAACATTGTGGCTTGAAAGAAATGGACAGAACGAAGTGAACTGCGACACCTCAAGTTGAACTGTACCTGCAAGCTGATGTTTCCCGAAACACCATGGCACCTACTATTTCTGGAAGCACTATAGTACAGTACACACCTACTGTATTCTCGGAACACTGACACACACTACTCTCACATACGTAATGCTTTCCCCACATGGCTCTGAGTCAGAGCGCAAAGTGGCATGCCGTATATATA
>JASAND010017716.1:0-20468 GCA_030248195.1 Trissonchulus latispiculum
CGCATACTAATTGTGTGCCCGCCAGTGATGTGGATCCAGAGTTGGAAGCGGGTCGAAATTTCGCGACCCGCGGACCCCTGACCCGCGACCCGCGACCCACGACCCGCGACCCACTGAGATTTTGGCGACCCACTTGACCCACTTCTTTAGTTTGAACATTTTCACATATTTAGGTACTCTATAGCATGCATCGCGCAAAATTAACCTTTTAAACATGAAAATAGTGAAGTATTAAAATATTTAAACAAAAATTTGGCAAGTTCAAAGCTAACTCATTAGATGTCGTCTTCGTTTTTGGTAGTTCTGAGCAAGCTATGCTATCGCAAAACTGTTGGGACCTCGATCTGTCACTGGAGTCAATACTTAGGCAACGTTATGAAAGTAAATTGCATTTGCTTGTAGCAAAAGTTCAACCCCCATTCTGGTTAATTTTTGACGTGACGACTCCCGCAGGAGTATTTATATATTACTGTCCACTCCCGACTTGGATATGGTAGCAAACTACCATTTTAGTGGTTTATATCATACACATTATTTATTAGTCCCAAGCGTACCTAGTGCAAATTAAATTCGAATTATCATAACCCGTAGAACTATGTCGAAATTGTAAGCTTGGCATGTTGGTGGAACCCGTTTTCCAAGCTCTACAGTAGTAAGCTACTGTTTATGTGTTAGCATTGCATCAGCATCAGCTGTATCAGCATTGTTTTTGCAGAAACGGTTTGCCAGTGAATCAGTGGAAAGGCTTTCAGTGAAATTTATGCCAATGAGTATGTCAGGGAAATATTACTGGAATATTTTTGACTGAAGATTCAAGACAGATTCAATAGAAATAAACAATTTTATCATAAAAGCAATATTATAATGTATAAACACATTCAAAAGAGCCAAAACTTAAAGAAAAATTGAAAATTTAACATAAATTGTAAATTTTCTGGTGAAATTAGCCCAAAATTTAGCGAAAAATTGGTGTGAACAAAAATAACTCATGACCCGCTCTGACCCGCGGGTACCCACTGACCTGAAAGTCGACCCGCGGGTACCCGCGACCCACTTCCAACTCTGTGTGGATCCAATCAGTACCATAAAGCTTTGTGCCACGCCTTTGCAGCATAGTTATAAATTAAAAAGTAGATTTATTCATCTTAACTTTGTTCCTTGCTGTAACAATCCTGTACGCACCTACGTTCAGTAAATAATGACCAACAACATGTTCTGAACCTATAAATTACAATGCACATTGATATAAATTAGGATTTTAAATTTGGCTTTATCCTGGAAAACCGTTAATCTAGCGATTGAACCGGTGATGCTATGTTACACCGACCATGGCACAAAACTGTCCGACATTGCAGATTTTACGGATTGGCGGGTTTGTCCACATTTCCATGGAATGTGATACCTACTATGCACAATCAACAATATTCCAGGAATTTCCAAACTCCAATAGCAGGATTCCGAAGGTGCCAATCCAAATAACACAATTCCAACGGCGTCAGCAACTTTAGGCGGATTTTGTCTTTGTCTGTCTGGTTGCTAAGAAATCGCAAAAGTATATAATACTTTTCAGAGGATGTCAGTAGTTTGGTATCAAAAGAGATGTCAGAAGAAACTGTAAAATGTCAGGGATGCTGCAACCTCTTGAGCTTCTAGCGTTTAACGGAGCAAGGATCAGACTATTCTCGCATTAGAATAATAACAGGTCTACAAAGGAATATTGCCCCTTTTGGGGTCAACTTGTTTGAATTAAAAAGGCATATGTTGCCATTCACTTTAGTGCGACTGGCAGCACACCCACACCAAATTTTACATCAACTGGGCAAGTTTTGCGCTTTACGTAGTGCAAGGACTAATTCGACGTTTCCAAAGACTACTTCCAGTTAATTAATCCCAGCAATAAAGAAATAGCGTTTGGATTAGTTTTATTTAACTCGCGTATTAAAATTCTGCAGAATTAAAACTTTTAACTTCTAATTTCTTATTGCAGGATGAAACGGATTAAAATTAACTCGTTTAATCTGCGAGTTAAAATAGCTGGATTAAACGAGCTAATTTTAATCTGTTTAATCCGTTTAAACCTGCAATAAAGAAATAGAGGTTAAAAGCTTTGATCCTGCTGGTTTTTAATCTGTTTAATCCGACCATTTAATCTTTAAAGAAATAGGGCCAAAGTCGTTATACTTTAGCTTCAACTCAACGTTAAGCGAATGTTTGTTTTAAGATTGAAATTTCCTATTGACGCTTTTGAGGTGCCTACTATGCAATCATGCATTTTTTGAACTTATGTTAGCGCAAATATAAAAATTATTGAATTTCAACATTTGCATTAGCTAATTTTTATCTAAACGCGGGGGAATAGTGAAGAGGGTGCAGGCAGACCCCACCAGACCGACAAAAAAGGGCAGACTTTAGAAGGCGAGAAGAGAAAATGGGTAGACCGATTATTCCAAAATTTGAACATTTTTAATAAAAGTACACCGTTTTGACAAAAACATCTAAAAATCGCCAAAAATTGTAATTTTTACTAATTTTGGCGTAGATCCCCTCAAATTTTGGAATTTCTTAGGTGTAGGAATTACAGGTAATGATGAAGGGCATCGTTTTGAAAATTTGAATTTTTCTGTGCGGTTTAGAGCATAACTCAGAAAATTTGAAGCTGTTTGGTTGAGAAATGAATTCTGGAAAGCGAGAAACTAGCCTCCCCATAAATGGAAGCGCTCCGTCAACTAGACTGAAACATATCCAACCTGTCATTATCCGGCTTTCGTTGTTGATGAATAAGATTCTGTTCTCTGGAACGCAGTCGAATAGTTAGAAATGATGCAAAGGTACAGATTGGGATTATACTGTTCTTGGATTCTTTTGGCGTCACGTTGACAGCCAGGGAATGAGAGTCAAATGTATAGGAGAGGAAATATTAAGCTATGCAGCTCCACGGGACGTTTCGTGTCTTCTAGATTCGTGGCGGTTTGGATCTATACTGTCTCGAATTAACTTCTTCTTGGATCCTTCTGGGGTCGCATTGACTTCCAAAGAATGAGAGTCAAATGTATACGAGAGGAAATATTAAGCTATGCAGCTAAATGTTTTGAGTATTCTGGATGCTGCTTGAGCTGTTTATCTGTTCCTACAGATATTTCACATTACATTTCGGCGGACGTAAAGGGACCTGTTACATGTGATACTAATCTTCTTATGGAGAAAGGGATGTTTCAGGCTGCCTGTTTATTTATTTCAGGCTTCATCTGAAATAGTTTCAGTTTCAGGCCTAGACAATGCTTTTTCTTTCATTTTCTACTTCAATAAATATTAACATTAAACTTATAGAAGCTCTAACAGAAACTCTAGCTAGCTAACTGACTAACCTTGGGCCCGTTACATAAACGTTATTACTAATAAGTTATTATTGATTAGTCGATTAATATAGCAGTCTGATTGAAGATAACTATAACTTACCGGTCTGTCGGCAACTGTCGGACACTGCGACGGCTGATTGGACTGAAACGGGAACGGCCAATGACTCTGTAAATGCTCCGACCCCGCCACCCTCCTCCTGTGCTTGCTATGAGAGTACGACGACGACGACGACAGGCAGATCGCCTGGTGCCAGGACCGGGATAGGCACAGGCTCTGAGAAGGAGTATGTGTTGAGTTCGGCCACGGCTGGACCCAGTGCAACTAGGGCCTCCAGGCGGCGTCATCAGAATTTAAGTCGTCACTACTTTGGCCCTCCGCCTACTCCTAATGATTGAACCAGAGCTTCTAAGGAGGACAGCTATGAAGAGGATGACGCTTCGGACGAGCCGATTTAGGGATTTGTTTGTAGCTTAAAGTGAATGAACAAATGAATCAGGTGTAAATCAATGCCCCTGTAATATATTTTGTAATTGTCTATCAGTTTTAGTTAATAAGGGTCTTTGTCTCCATTACCCGCACCGCTCAAAGTTATTAAAACCTGACCCCCTATATTTTGGTATGGGCTCGTCTTGACCACACTGAAGCTGAGTTCAAATATCTACACTGATTAATTGCGAATTTCAATTTTTTGATTGGCAAGGGTGCACCAATGGAGGCCGAAAACCTGTTTGTATTCGCTTGTACTGAAAAGTTGAATACAAGGAGTTTTCTTGGTCCCTGAATACGACTCTGACGTCAGTTTTTCAAGTTAGCAAGAGTTTAAGCAAGAGTACATTGTAACTAAGTGTGTGACACGCCTCACAATGGTTGCTAGCTTCAACGCTTAAACATAGAACGAGTGAGCGTACATAATTGTGTTCTGGTACTCAGTTGTTGGGGGGGGTCACTACGGACTCAACTCAGTTGTGGAGGTCAGCCGTTATTGTACAGATGCTGTCTGCCAGCTGATAACTAAAAGTGTGACGCTTGTCATACTCTGAGTTTAAGTTTAAGTTTAAATTTAATTAATCTTGGTTTAAGTTAAAATTGTGAATTTAAAACGTAAATTAGGCTGAGTTAAAGAAAGCTGAATTGAAAATAAGACTACAGATTATTGTGTTGATCCTCCTGACGGTCCGGACAATTCGGCGGATGCAAAAGATTCTTCCTCCAGCAGTTATAGTACAAAGAGTTTGAAAAGTTCCACAGCTCATTACCCCCACTGGAGGCTCTCGCAATACCACTACCACCATCTTTCCTCCCCTGCCTGGTATTGGGGAAAGCGTTGCGAGTGGTAGTGGTGGTGGTGGTGCTTACCATTATCTCGCTATCGCCTACCACTGTTGCCGTCTCCACCAGCCGAATTATTTGCATTAGAGCATAGGAACTAGTCCAGAATAAAGTTACTCCAGAATTCCACAAGTCCTTAGTTGCATTCCTTAGTGTTGTAAACATAATGTCCATGAAACGTATAAATCTAAAAATAAAGATGGAAAGATTAACATTATCGCTTTTATGAATACGGGAAATTTGAAGATTGCATGCCTGAGAAGTGAATAATTGTCAGCTGCTATCTCAATTTACAATTGTCTGGAAAATTGACTGTAAGTAAGGTAATTGTACTGGCTGTTGCTGACCATTCATCCTCGCAGATAAATTCCTCAATTTTGAGCAAACACCACGTTTAAAGATGTACGAAGGTTACCGATAATTTTAATATAATTATACTGGTCCAAGTAAATCAGTGATCTAAGTACTTGGGGAGAATTTATGGAATCAGAGGACAGCTGATGAAGAAAAGGAAATTGTGAGCTCCCGAGATGGCCAAGTAGCTGTACTAAGCGCATTCGTTTCAGTACTACCACTGCCTCGGCTAACTGCATGTGCAAGAGTCTCTGCCACCCTAAAGCAGAGAATTGCTCTTTTAAAAAAGGTGGCACGGCACAAATCCTAACCAATTTCCAGTTAGTCACCAGTTAGTGGAGGAAGCATACCAAAAGCGTTAAATCATCTTAGAGAAAAAGTTCGGTACTTTTTTGAATACTTTTTCATTCCGCAATACTTCTTTGAATTCCGAACTATAATTTGAGAAAAATTGTTTATATAAAGTGACATTGTGGGAAACTGTCAAGTTCGACACATATTTTTGCGAACCAAATTCTGCAAGATCTAAAAAGCAACTGAGCTTAAGTGATCGGAGACAACGTTCAAGACAAGATTACGTTCAGGCCAGCGACAATGAAACTAGGAAAAGACCAACACATAAAAACAAAATTTAGACAGAAGTTGAATTGGTTTTTGTGGTTTGGGAAGGATGAATTTCAGTTCGATTTGCATTCTGCAGTTCCTCAATTAAGGGGGGGCTACTACAGGTTTGCCCCGACTTTGTCCGATTGGCCCAGTTTTTGGCGAAGATATAGAGCATAGGTGTGGTCAAAAAAATATCGGGTACTGAGATCTTAGCTGCCTTCCAGCCATGTGCAGCCGTCGGGTTTATGTGCCTGACCCCCGTTTTTCACAACTACCAACATAATTAAAAATCTCTGCTCGCTGCAAAACCCTAGCTTCAAAGTTGCCATTTGCAAATATGATATGGCACATATACCACTATCTGCAGAAAAATACTACACGTCTGTATCTTACCTGCATCTCTGGGAATTACTCTTTAAATTTGAAGTTTAGGCCAAAATTTAAAAAATTTTGGCTAACGAAAAGAAAATTTTATTACTGGTGCGAGCTGTAATGCTGTAATTTGGCATAAAAGGAGACCCTGTACGAGTACTCATTTGTGCCAAATGGCAAGAAATTCTGCCGCGTGAAAAAATCTTATGTCAACTTTAATCTTCAAAAATCGCCAAAATCGCCAAAATGTTTGATCGGGCTGTTGACGATTGTTGACCCCCGCATCCGATGGGTTCTTTGCCATCAGGAGCTCTTGTTGAACTTGTTGAATATATATATATATATATATATATATATATATATATATATATATATATATATATATATATATATATATATATATTTATTTATTTAGAACACACAGACATCATGTGCAAAGTACATGCGTAAACCATTGATTCCACAAATTTCATGTCCAAAGTTGTTGCAACGTGCAACAGTACCTACATAAACTGGATATAATTTACTTAATACAAGCAATTACAATTTAATGTAAATGAAAAACCAACTATATTGTAGCCCATTCAAATTCGTAACAAACAAACAACCCATTCAAATTTGTCAGCTAACTATAGTACGACCAAAAAATGTGTGTACAAACTTTGACCGTTTGTAGCAGATTAACCTTTGGAGTAAACCCAACAATGTATATATTTTTAGAATCCTCAGGAACTCGAGATTTTGAAAATCCGGAAAATTCCGGAATTCCGGGTTTCATTCACGGAAAATCTAAAATTTTTAGTTTTTCGCCAAATTTTTATCGCAATCAAAATTTTGTTTTCACGATCGAATAGTGCTGGTCCCGCTGCATATTTTTGCTCTTACAAGGTTTTCACGAAAATGCACCCATTTTCCGGAATTCCGGGTTTTCAAAATTTCCGGATTTTAAACATTTTCTCCAATACCCACAAGATGGGTACCATTCGAAAGCTCTTATTGAGCTGAACAACTTTTGTAATAGAATAAACTCTTGAAAATGCACACATTTCCCGGAATTCGAGAAAACATGATTTTCCGGGATTTTCCTGATTTTAAAAATTTTCTCCAATACCCCACAATATGAATATCATTTGAAAGCTCTTGATGAGCTGAACAAATCTTGTGATAGAACCAATGGCTGAAAATGCACCAAATTCCCGAAATTCACGAATTCCGGATTTCACTCTAGCTTAGAAGGTTTTAGCGAATTCCGAGAACTGAGCTCATTTCTGCGAGTTGCTTCTATTACAAGATTTGTTCAGCTCATCAAGAGCTTTCGAATGATACCCATATTGTGGGGTATTGGGGAAAATTTTTAAAATCCGGAAAATCCCGGAAAATCCTGTTTTCTGGAATTCCGGGAAATGTGTGCATTTTCAAGAGTTCATTCTATTACAAAAGTTGTTTAGCTCGATAAGAGCTTTCGAATGATACCCATCTTGTGGGTATTGGAGAAAATTTTTAAAATACGGAAATTTTGAAAACCCGGAATTCCGGAAACTGGGTGCATTTTCGTGAAAAACTTGTAAGAGCAAAAATATGCAGCGGGACCAGCTCTATTCGATCGTAAAAACAAAATTTTGATTGCGATAAAAATTTAGCGAAAATCTAAAAATTTTAGATTTTCCGTGAATGAAACCCGGAATTCCGGAATTTTCCGGATTTTCGAAATCTCGAGTTCTGAGGATTCTAAAAATATATACATTATTGGGGTTTACTCCAAAGGTTAATCTGATATAAACGGTCGATGTTTGTACACACATTTTTTGGTCGTACTATAGTCGCTAACACCTTATTTATAAAACAACAAACAGTAGAACAGTTTAGACATTGATTTAAATAGCATGTTCTTTGGTTGTTTACATGTCCTACATAAGTAGTTGGTCAAATCTTATAAAAACATTAAGCTTGCATCTTGTAAGCAAAAAAACGGGAAATTTGTTTCAAAATTTTCCTCGGGGTTTCTAACGGAATCCCGTTCATATTAATTTGGACGTCGTCCCTTAAGCATCATTGCTTTATCATATCATGGTTAATATCAGTATAACTTACCATAATTTGTTTTGAAATGTCATCTTCTAAGCGGGGTCTTTGTAGTTATCATCTTGCTTTTTACAGGCACACATACCTCGAGGAAATTGTATTTTTACATAAAGCTTGATATGAAGCTGTGACAATGCATCGCATTGATGTCGCTCAACTTATCCACAATCAGTTTTCAAAAATAACAGCAATGTTTCGCTTGGCAAACAGTTAGTCGTCCAATATCCAACTGAATGTAATTTTCAACGCGTACTTGTCGGAAATAACTGACTCAAAGCGACTGGCCCCGGCTTCGAGCAGACCCTTCGGAAAGAAATCGTCAAATCTCAATATATCTTAGACTTAAAATCGTAGACTGAAGACGATGGTATCTAAAATCTCAATAGCTGGTACAAAAAGTAGCACCCATATGATAGCTGCTCCAATTTTGCTTCGTCTAGAAGAAGGATCGCATCGTCTTGCTCGCACCTAAGCTTTCCTTTTATTTCCTTTAGGTACCTCGCTTTCTGCTGTATTTGGCGCTTAGAACGCCTCAATTGAGTCAATAATCACATGATGATGATGGAAGTAAAACCGGCTTGCTGCTAAATGCAGTAGTTGGATGAACCGTAGAGAAACAGACAGAGAAAACGCTACTACAAAGCGTTTCGCTTCGTTTTTTGTTTAATGGAAGATTTAGCGCATTTTAATGGAACGCTTTATAAAATGAAATTTATTTGATGAAATAAACTTTATAGGAAATTTGTTTAAAATTTCAAAACGGCATGTTTACAAAGCAATCTGGGTATGTAGCCACGAGTACAAACATGGCCTACGTCAATTAGATTACGAGAAACCCGAGTGAATGGTCATTTTGTGATAGCACCTGACTTTGTGGTTTCGATGCAAGTCAGACAGTTAGTTATACTCAAGAAGCGTTTGCACGCATTTATGAATCCGTTGTACAGTGGGATTAGTGAGATATCAAGCTGATAATTTTCACAGAGTTGGAATCCGGGTCCGGATACTCGAGGGTACCAGATCTAATTTTATTTTTTATTTGGCATCCGGATTCAATATAGAGGTTCGGAAACAAAAATAGTATCTTTAGAAACAATAATGTTAAATAATAATAATAATAATAATAAATAATAATAATAATAATAATAGTCTTAAGTTCTAAAGCAACACTTAAGAAGCTTACGCTGGAACTATACCAAAAACTAGTAATGATATGGTTATTCAGACCTAAGTCAGCGTCTGAGTTGATTAGATGTACCTGAAGCCTGGGACTGGATGGTTCCGGAAAACAATCCGGGACCGGGTCCGGATCAGGTCTGAAAGTTTGGACCTGGAACAAACTCTGCAACGGCATGTTATAGTCAGGTGCATTGATGCACGTCGACTTGCGAATTGTGCGTTTATGACTGTGAAGGCATAAGCGCAGACTGCTGTACTTACTGGCAGACATTCAACTAGTAAAAATTATAAGAGCTTCCTGTAGTAAATCTTAAGAATCCTGAATCGCAGGCCTGAATACGACATGCGCTCTGCATTGTGATAGTGTAAGTATCTATATTATATCATTGTTATGATCGCCAAACATTATTTTTAACAGAAAGTAGCCAACATAAATATGTATGCATCTACTCAATGTTCACAGTAGGTGTGTGTATGACTAAGAAATCACTACTTGTTCACAGTTACCTATTCCGACTCTAGAGCCTTTTGAATCTTAGAGCAAATCGATTGGTCGTGATGATGTGGACTATGATTTCTTGCAAATTGTAGGTTCTGGACGCCGCTGGCCACCTGGCAATCACTTATGAAATCACTACTGCCTTGGATGTCTCCCAGACAGCAGCCATGCAAGCTTTGAACTACACAGTTTGCAATTTCAGTACAGTTTCTCATGTGCTCACATTCCAAGCTGAGACTGTCTTCACTGAAGGAGGGCTTTATCCATTCGAAGCGCAGTGCATTTTCATTGGGCCGCTCCATTAAGATGTAGTTATTTTCAAAGCACGCTATGCAAGTGGGCGTTACTGATGGAATTGAAATGTTAAGTTCCGCCTGCAGGACCTCTCGGACTGGGTTCCACAAATGTTCGGTATTAAGGCTCTCTAGAAGTTCATGGGTGATTACATGATACACCATCCCTGATTACACCCTCCCTCAGTCTGAAACCCATACTTAACTATCCACTGCCCGAACCACTGCTCGCTTTTGTCATTTAGGCAAGCCACTCCAACTTTAAAAGCTATTTTCCTTTCGCCATGCTTTCCTGACTCAAAATTTACATCAATTCGAAATCCTTCATATGTTGGCACTTTTATGTTGTCGCCGTGCCAAGTCAACTGAGTGATTTCATTATTCTTAATCTCAAATGCAGGCACGTCATCGGCAATGAATCGTTGGAAGCGGCTCGGTAGCTTACTCGTTTGAAGCGCCTGGGCTATACGGGTCGCAATGCGATCAGCCTCAGGGTCAGATAATGGCTCGTAGTATTGCCTAGCTCTGGTTTCGGCTTTCGGTCTTTTCACTGTCGTAGTTTCGCTAGTTGTGTCCGTCTTCGTACATAAAACAAAATTCGCGTAACTTACTGCCAACTGGACAGCTTCTTTTTCAGTAGCAATCATAATCACACTCCTTCGATCGCAGAAGTAATCATGCCACAGTACAAAGTGTCAAATTAGATCCGATTCTCCGTTTTTTTAAATTCTCCGGTTGAATCTAACGGTAGTTTGATGTATTTGACTCCATCAAATTCAACCGTATCCGGCATTAGCTTTCGCTTTCTCGGAGTTTTATCCTTGGTTCGGCTATTTTGGATTGTTGACCGAATCCGATCGGTTCTTTGCCATCAGGAGGCCATGTGCCATTTATATCGTTCCGGCTTTTTAAACTCTGGGTTTGGAAAGTCGTAACATTTCATCTAAAAATAAATTGAATGTTAAATTGTTGTTAATAACAATGTTGGTAACATATATATATATAAAAGATACAGGCAGTCAATAAATTAATGCCTTAATTCACCCAGTCAGTCTTTTACTAATACCAAGAGTACATAATACTAAGAGTATGCCACTAGGCATACTCTATGTTATCAGAGCAAAAACTATGCTCTGCACGCTAACGGCTGACCCCCCCCCCGCAAATTAGACCCATCACTTCAAAGAATTTCGTGCGCTATGTTTGTGTTCTAAAGCTCGAAGCAGGCACAAAATTCGCGCACGCACTGCTTGTGTTTTCGAGCTTAAGTACATAAACATAGAGCGAGTGAGCGTACCCCCGTTTCGACCAGGTACTGATTTGCGGGGGGGTCACTAGGGTCTGATTTGCGGGGGGGTGGGCCGTTAGCGTGCAGAGCATAGTTTTTGCTCTGATAACATAGAGCTTGCCTAGTGGCATATTCTTAGTATTATGTACTCTTGCTAATACAAACACTAAAGCCTCTTTAATAATAACACCACCAGTTTATCCGCAAGTCAGAAGGCGAATAGAACGTTAATTAACTTCTAAATTTAAAGAATCTAAACTTCTAAATCTAAACAATCTAAATTTATTTGCAACTGGCTCCTCTCGCATTGCTGGAGCCTCCACTCCAGGTACTTCCGTCTGGGTTACCTACCACTATTATTGTGATTTATCAACGCTGTGGTGGATTAAATCATATTTCTCGATTTGCTTTTCTTTTTCTTTACAATGTATATGAGCCGAGTTATAAGATGATCGCTGATGGTTAACGCAACACAAACTCAACTCAAAGGGTTTTGCCTTCGCACGGTTCGTTATATCACACAGGCTTCATGTTTAAAGTACATATGCGTAAACCATTGATTAAACAAATTTCAAGTCAAAAGTTGTTGCAACGTGCAGTTTTTGTTAACAACAAAAACAAGAAAATTCCCTCATACAGCGGGGTTAAAGTAAGGGGAATTTTTTCAAGTTTTCCTCGGGGCTTCTGACGGAACCACATTCATACAAAATTTGGACGACGTCCCTTAAGCATCATGGTGTTATCATATCATGATTGATATGATTTAACGCGTGATATCTGTTTTGAAATGACATCTTCCAAGCGGGGTCTTTGTGGTTATCATACGGTTATGATTTTTACAGGCACACATTCCTCAAAGTGTTTGTATTTTTTATGAAGCTTAATGTGAAGCTACGACAATGCCTCACATAAATGTCACTGGCCTTATCCACAAGTCCAATCGCCTTTAGAAAATAACAGCAGTTTTTCGATTGGCAAACAGTTAGTAGACCAATATCCAACTGAATGTAATTTTCAACGTGTAGTTGTCGGAAATAATAACCAAAGTGACTGGCCCCGGCTTCGCATGCCCTTCGGAACGAAATCGTCAAATCTCACTATATTTTGAAAAATCGTAGACCGAAGACAATGGGATCTAAAATTTCGATAGCTTCACAAAGAGTAGCACCCTGATATATGATAATTGCTCCAATTTTGCTTCTTCTAGAAAAAGGATCGCTTTGCCCTGCTCGCACTTACGCTTTCCTTTTTTCTTCTTTATGTATCTTGCTTTCTGCTGCATTCGGCGCTTAGAACGTCTCAATTGAGCCAATATGCGCATGATGATGAAGTAAAACCGACTTGCTGCTAACTACAAAATCAGGCGAATGGTCGCTGCAATCGCTGAATTATATTACGACCAAAAAATGTGTGTACAAACTTCGACCGTTTATAGCAGATTCACCTTTGGAGTAAACCCCAACAATGTATATATTTTCAGAATCCTCAGGAACTCGAGATTTCGAAAATCCGGAAAATTCCGGAATTCCGGGTTTGATTCACGGAAAATCTAAAATTTTTGGTTTTTCGCCAAATTTTTATTGCAATCAAACTTTTGTTTTCACGATCGAATAGAGCTGGTCCCACTGCATATTTTTGCTCTTACAAGTTTTTCACGAAAATGTACCCAGTTTCCGGAATTCCGGGTTTTCAAAATTTCCGGATTTTAAAAATTTTCTCCAAAACCCACAAGATGGGTATCATTCGAAAGCTCTTATCGAGCTGAACAACTTTTGTAATAGAATGACCTCTTGAAAATGTACACATTTCCCGAAATTCGAGAAAATATTATTTTCCTGGATTTTCCGGATTTTAAAAATTTTCTCCAATACTCCACAATATGGGTATCATTCGAAAGCTCTTGATGAGCTGAATAAATCTTGTAATAGAAGCAACTCGCAGAAATGAGCCCAGTTCTCAGAATTCGCTAAAACCTTCTAAGCTAGAGTGAAATCCGGAATTCGTGAATTTCGGGAATTTGGTGCATTTTCAGACATTGGTTCTATCACAAGATTTGTTCAGCTCATCAAGACCTTTTGAATGATACCCATATTGTGGGGTATTGTAGAAAATTTTTAAAATCCGAAAAATCCCGGAAAATCCGATTTTCTCGAATTCCGGGAAACGTGTGCATTTTCAAGAGTTCATTCTATTACAAAAGTTGTTCAGCTCGATAAGAGCTTTCGAATGATACCCATCTTGTGGGTATCGGAGAAAATTTTTAAAATCCGGAAATTTTGAAAACCCGGAATTCAGGAAACTGGGTGCATTTTCGTGAAAAACTTGTAAGAGCAAAAATATGCAGCGGGACCAGCTCTATTCGAACGTCAAAACAATATTATGATTGCGATAAAAATTTGGCGAAAAACTAAGAATTTTAGATTTTCCGTGAATGAAACCCGGAATTCCGGAATTTTCCGGATTTTCGAAATCTCGAGTTCCTGAGGATTCTAAACATATATACATTGTTGGGGTTTACTCCAAAGGTAAATCTGCTATAAACGGTCGAAGTTTGTACACACATTTTTTGGTCGTACTATAGATTACACTCTTTTTATGTTCTGCTTACTTTCAAATACTTAGTGGAATAAATCTCAGCAAACTCACATAAAATTTGTTACCCAGTCGTTTTAGCTTAAGGTGGTGATTCCTTTTGGAGACATCAACTTTGAACCATTATTACTCATTCATTTCTTGGAGTTAAGCAGCCATTCTTATATCAAAATGTTGCTTAACATTTTTTAATGAATGCAATGAAACTAAGTTGGATTTTTACAAATTTTGTACTGCATTCTGGAAGAAGTATAGTTTTCCAGATTTTTTGCAGGCTGAGGTAATTTTTTTCATGAGACATCGGTTATATCATAAGATACCTTTATTACATAGCTGGGGACCCTTTTTTAGTTATTGTGAAATCGCTCCTCGTTTTGGAGAAATACGCTAAAATATATGAGCAACCTGGATTTTGTTTACCTTACCCAACTTTAGCAAGCTATACTACTTTAGCTAGAAAGCAGCAATCAGTGCAACTAAAAAGGGCCCCGGGGTATTTTTGTGTAAAACACATCTGCTAAGTGGCAACCCTCTAGCTTGTATACCAAATTCTCCAGAATCGCTAGAAAACATTTGGTCATGTTTTTTCCACTCCGATAATTGGCCTCTGCGAGACCTTCAAATCTTACACCCTTAGTTTAATTTTAAGACTTGCGCAGCTCAAGAGATAATAGATTATTTGATTTTTTCGTTTTCGAAATGACAAGTTTTCGACGTCAATATTAGAAAATTGCCTATATCTCACGCTAGAGAAAAGCTAGAAAGTTGCAAAACTAGAACTCATATGAATATATTTTGAATGAATATGGTTATAGCTATGCAGCAGCTGCCAAACTGTCAAAAATTGGCAAAAACTACCCTGAACGAAAATGCAGAATTTTGAAGCGGAATTGCGCGGAGGGTGTTAGAACGCTAAACGAACTTATTTTGGAAAGTTTCAGAGATCACGCAAGTTTGGTCCATATCGGACAAAATTTCCTATACTGACTAATTTCTGCCCGCTGAATCCAAAAATTTAATCAGCGAAACTCTACAACCTACCCATCTTGCTGAACAGTTTTTGGGACCTAAACATCCGGTTACCGGGCATGAACTGGATGTGACCGGATTTTCGAAAATGTCTTGGGCCAAGGACCAATATACTAGAAAATGAATTAATTAGCATTCTCTTTCCGAATCTGAAGCGTTTTCATCGATTTGGTATCCGGTGGCCGGATATAGACCGGATATGATGGTTTTACCGGATTCTCCTCCTCCTGATGTTTCTAAAAGTATCTCTCTCTCTGTTCGGGAATCTCGCTAGGCATAGATCGGTGTTGCCACCTTTGCTTCTCCGCATCAGTCATATCTAGTATGACCCTCGCTATGTCGCCTGGATGCCGTCCCACAGTGGGAAGCTGGAGGGAGCCCGTCGTGTGGCCTTTCGGCTCAGGGATCTAACCTCCATTAAGTGCTCATGCGCTCCAAGCCCCTAGCGCAGATGGGTGGGATCAGAAGCAAATCCGGGGGTGTGTCCATTTTTGAGTGCGTGACTCTGGTGCACCTAGCACCCCTTCGCAGGGGGTAGGCGGACACGTTGCAGGCTAAAAGTATCTACTTTATATAGACTAACTTCAAAGGTTCACTCACAGTTCGGTTCCAAGATGTTTTGGTCAGACAACGACTTCCAGTAGTCCGTAGACACCATACTCCCACGAAACTTACGCATAAAGTTCATCGCGAAAAACGTAGATTTTTGCTGCGATAAACCCTTCAAAAATGAGACAACTCCTTGAACTTTGATGAACGTTGATTTTTTAATTTTTTTAAACCAGAGTAAATCATGTCTTGTTAGTACTACCCTTTATTACACAGACGTGTTCGCCCTGCGGCTGCCCAATCCCGATTGTGGGAAATATATCAGGACTGCTTACCCTATGTTGGTTTTGCTTTTTATTTAGAGGCCTTAGTAGTATAGTAGGAACATTTCGACCCCCGCTCCCGGGAGTCAAAAGTTGGCGTAAAGTCTTTGGCCGCGTCCCCCCTTGGGAATCCGTCAAGGTCATTTTAAATAAATTGTCCCCTGGGGTTTCGAGTTTTAAATTCTTGTTCCAACCACCTGTCGTCCCTGGCGGCTCCACCTTTTTAATTTTTTGATGTTCCTTGGGGTTTTTCAAGGTCACCTATCCTACCTTCTTTTTGAGTTCATGTATTTTTAGGGCTTAATTACTTACTCCATTTTCCGATTCATCACTACCTTTCATGTTCTAGTTCCTTCCTTGGTTTGTCCTATTTGATTTGTCCTTCTAATTTCCTTGGTTTGTCCTATTTATTTGTCCTTCTGATTTCCGACGAACTTCCGGATTATTTTGAGCCACGATAAACCGAACGTACTCTGAAGTCTGAACTAACTATGTCTCACCGTATTTTACCATCATAATATCCTACCTTCACATTCACCTTGGTCAGTTCTAAACGCCGAACTTACTCTTAGAATATTTTATCCAACCTTCTTCCATGATCGACCTTTCCACCTTGCCTTCTTCATGTATGGGTCACTCTTAAATTACTCCAAACCTGGTGTAAGCATACTTTCTCCACCTTTCATAAATCCATACCTCTACCTATCTTGCCTGACCTTACCTAAGAACCAACCTTTTTTTATACACTGAGTCACCCCGAAAGTACACCGAGCCTACCCTGAGCTTATTTTATCCAGTTTTCATGGGTTCTTTGTCTCCACCTATCTTGTCTGGCCTTACCTAAGAACCAACCTTCTTGATTTTATCCATTAAGTCACTCCTAAATTTCTCCAAACATACTCCGGGCATACTTTCTTCAGCTTTTACAGTTTCTTGTCTTGTCTTAACTTAACATCTCGCCCATTCTAATTTTGTACTCTGAGTCACTCCTAAATTACCCCGAACCTACTCTGAACATGCACCTAAATCTACTTTGATTCTTACTCCATTTATGTTATTTTCTACCAAATCGTATTTATTCCTTATTTCTTCATTTTCATCAGGCTCTCCAAGTTCAGTTGTTTTGGTTTCGCAATGCCATCTATTTTTATTGTTACCAGTGCCCATCTAGTTTTTGTATCCAACGTAATTCAACTATGGGCCACTCCTACTTTACTCCGAGTATATGTTCTCTCATCTTCAAGGCTACTTTTCATAACTTCTTAGACCAATTTGCTTGTGCTTCTCCATTGTACCCGACTTTCTCCTTTCCCTTGATTTGTGTTGTGAGTCACTCCGCCCCTGCTTACTAATCATACTTTTCAAGCATCAACCTAGTCCTGCCGCAGTTTGTCTGTTCCACTTAACACAACTTCCCAACTACCTTAGTTTCATACATGCTCAAATCACTCCGTGCCTACAACAACCACAGTCTAACCTTACTTTGTCTATCTAGGCCAACCACCACCATCTTCCTTATAAATCACTCCATACCTACTTCGTATCTACTTCCAACCTTTTGATCAACTTCCAGCCTTAGTTCGCTTTCAGTCTTATCCTATTCGTAACCACCTTAGCTTTGAGTTTCGAGTCACTCCAAATTAGCTCCGAGTTAACACCGAGCTCAACACCGAGAGAAATTACACCGGAGACTTACACCGTGCTGAGAGCAATGTTTACGTAATGTTGGGGTAATGTTGAAAAATTTCAGAGAACAATTTCTGCTTTTATTGTTTTGTGGTTTTTGGTGTGAGCAAGCTTACACCGAGCCTTGTCAATAATGGTGGGGGTAATTTTCGAGTAATGTCACAGAACAAGTGACTGATTTACTGTTTTTATTGATTCACAGTACTCGAAGTTAGTCATGTCTAGATTGCATTGATCTTGACGTGTTGTTTCGAGTTGTAATGGAGCTTCGCGCGACGCTTCGAGTACTGTGAAGAAAAAAAACGTAAATCAGTCCTTGTTCTGTGACATTACTCGAAAATTACCCCCACCATTATTGACAAGGCTCGGTGTGGGGTAGGCTCTGGTGTATGCTCAGTGTTTACTCGGTGTTAGCTCGGAGCAGGCTTGGAGTGACTCTAAATCAATGAGGAATCAATAAAAGCAGAAATTGTTCTCCAAAATTTTTCAACATTACTCACAAGGCTCGGTGCAAGCTCGGTGTTGGCTCGGTGTTAACTTGGAGCTATTTCGAAGTGACTCAAAACTCAAACATAATGTGGTTGAACAGATGAGGGTAAACTGAAAGCAAAGGTTGGAAAAATGATCAAAAGGGTCGAAGCAGGTTCCGAGTAGGTTTGGAGTGACGCATAAGGAATATGACGGTTTGGGTGGACCAGTTGTGGGAAATGGATTGATGCCTAGGTAAACAATGTAAGACTATGGTAGATGTAAGCTCGGAGTGACTCGAATATGTATGAAGCAAAAGTAGTTGGGAAATGTGTTAAGTCCAAAATTGGGTTATGTTAGGTTAGGGTAAGGTTAAGGCTAGGTTGATGCTTGAAACGCTTGGTTTGCAAATAGGGGCTGAGTGACTCGCAACACAAATCAAGGGAAAGGAGAAGGTCTGGTGCAGTGGTAGAGATCAAGCAAATTTAAGACGTTATGAAGTTTCAACAATCACACAATATCGGCTCAGAGTAAGGTAGGAGTGACCCAAGGTACAATTAATTTGGATACAAAAAACTAGATGGACCGTGGTAAAAAGAAAAGTAAAGGTGGTCAATGATGCTTACTGTGTCATTGGGAAACTGAATTTAGAGAGACTGATGAAGAATTAAGGAACAAATACGATGTGACTGAAAATAACATAAATGGAGTAAGAATCGAAGTAAATTCGGAGTATGTACGGAGTAGGTTCAGTGTATACTCGGTGTTAGCTCGGAGTAATTTAGGAGTGACTCAGAGCACAAAATAAAGAAGTTAAGGTAGGTAAGGCAAGGTAAGGTAGGCTAGGTCAGACAAAATAGGTAGGCTAGGTCAGACAAAATAGGTAGAGGTAAGAATATATAAAAGTTGGGTAAAGTAAGCTCAGAGTAGGCTTGGTGTAATTTAGGGGTGACTCAGTGTATTAAAAAGAAGGTTAGTTCTTAGGTAAAGTCAGGCAAGACAAGTGAAAGCAAGAATCTATGAAAGGTAGATAAAGTATGCTCAGAGAAGATCTGGAGTAAGGTAGGAGTGACCCATACACGAAGAAGGCAAGGTGAATGGTAAGATAAGATAGGAAGGTAGATGATGGAAGTAGGTTGGATAAGATAAGCTCAGAGTAGGCTCAGTGTATTTCAGGAGTGACCCCATACATGAAAAAGGTTAGGTGAATGGTAAGGCAAGGTGGAAAGGATGATCATGGATAAAATATTCTCAGAGTAAGTTCGGTGTTTAGGACTGACCCAGGTAATGTGAAGATAGGATAGGACTGGAAGGTCTGGATAGCTCAGAGTATGTTAGGTGTAAGGTAAGCGTGACTCAAAATAAAAGTGGTCCGAAGTACGTCGGAAATCAGAAGGACAAATAACTAGGGCAAACCAAGGGAAATTAGAAGGACAAATCAAATAGGACAAACCAAGGAAGGAACTAAAACATGAAGGGTAGTGATGAATCGGAAAATGGAGTAAGTAATTAAGCCCTAAGATATATGAACTCAGAAAGAAGGTAGGAAAGGTGACCTTAAAAAACCCCCAAGGGACATCAAAAAATTCAAAAAGACGAAGCCCCCAGGGACGACAGGTGGTGGGAACAAGACTTTAAAACTCGAAACCCCAGGGGACAATTTATTTAAAATGACCTTGACGGATTCCCAAGGGAGGACGCGGCCAAAGACTTTACGCCAACTTTTTACTCCCGGGAGTAAGGCATGAAATGTTCCTACTATACTACTGGCCTTGACTTATTTATTATTGAACAAGTCAAGGGATATCCCAAGTCAAGCACTACACATAATTTTAGTAACATCTTCACATAATGGACTACACAAATAAAGCACAATTGAAAAGGCATATATTCAATTTCAGTTTCAACAATAGTATGCAAGAGGCATAGCCATTAAATCACAGCCTTTCGAAATAAATACAAAAATTATAAGCAAAATAAGATAAGGTAAAACTGAAGGAATAAAGCAGAGACTGCGGCAGTCAAATAATAGAATTTGGTATCGCGAAACCTAAATTAGTAATCGCCGTCTTGGTTTTAAGTTAAGGCTGCCTGTTTATTTATTTCAGGCTTCATTTGAAATAATTTCAGTTTCAGGCCTAGAGTATGCTTTTTCTTTCATTTTCTACTTCAATAAATGTTAACATTAAACTTGTAGAAGCTCTAACAGAAACTCTAGCTAGCTAACTAACTAACCTTGGGCCCGTTACATAAACGTTATTACTAATAAGTTATTATTGATTAGTCGATTAATATAGCAGTCTGATTGAAAATAACTATAACCTACCGGTCGGCCGGCAACTGTCGGACACTGCGACGGCTGATTGGACTGAACTAAATAGAATCTTACTAATGACTCTGTAAATGTCTAGGACCCCGCCACCCTCCTCCCAAAGAGCAATACGTAACTGAACGAAGTACAA
>JASAND010017717.1:0-11121 GCA_030248195.1 Trissonchulus latispiculum
CAAATTGAAATTCATCAAAAGAAGCCGATTTTTTAAGTTTTGAAAGATCAGTAGATATCGGGAACTAGCCGTTTGGCTGAAAATTAACTCATGTCCCTAACATATTGTATCTCAAATATAAGCTAATTTCATCAAGAATTGCGTGAGTTATTCAATTTTTTCGATTTTCAAAATCCTTTGATCTTTGCCGCTTTTCCGACTTTGGCTGGCTGTTACTTGCGACTTACTCAATGGAAAACTTTGCAGTTGGATTTTCAGGACCGCTTACGTGTCAGCTTTCGTCGAATTTATGTGGTTTTTCAAAATTTTAAAATCGATTTTTTCGAAAATACCGCTTTTTGACCCAAAATTTCAGCAAGGCAAATCCAGCAAAAGTGAGTAAAATAGCATAATCATAAATCTAATAATCTGAGCTGAATCCAACGATATAAAGTTTTCGTAGCCAAGACTCATATTGCGCCCACAATGAATTTTTAAACAATTTCCCTATTTCATCTGACTTCGCTGAAAATTTGGTAGTATACATCAATCATAGCATTATTTGCTACTAAATATTTTTTGTGATTATATCTGCGCAATAATCTATAAAAATTGCATTGTAGAATTGTCATAAAATCATTTCTTGGATACGGTTTCCAAAACAATTCCTTTGGATGCTTGGAGCCTAGATTCTTTATTGCACACTAGGCCACGTGATTCATACCTTCCAATCAGCGCATGCGCAGCTCTAGCCAATCAGAGTACAGCTTGATTTTTGCTTTTTGCAATTGATGCGCGCAGAACATCAAACTCACAACAGCTTTGTCTTTGATTTGTATGCGGATATAAGTGCAAGAATCAAAACATTTGTTTGATTTTTGCCACATCTCTGCATTTGAAAATCAAATGTCCCCACGGACAAAGTTCCAATAGATAGTAATCTAAAGTGTGCGACACTTGGAAGAAAGGTAGGTAGGCAAAGAAATGCAATTTGACCAAAATTGCCAAATATGTCAATAAATGTTTAAAATCATTCGTGTATACGATTCATTAACACGATCATAGCTTGTTTGACGTCGCGTATTTGCAGGGTATCATAACTAAGCCTTTTACTGTTCTTGTGTTACATTGCACCAAAACAATAAAAACCCGAGGTTGATACAGCCGCTGTAAAAAAACTGTATGTAGCAGATTTTACTGGATGAGAAAATCTGAATTGTCTGCTTAAAAGAAGCGTTATATAATGTGAAATGGAGAACAGGAATAAATCTTCAAAGTGACCATAATCAGAGCGTGCGCTCAGTTGTTTCAGCTTTTTGGATCCGTTAACAGCGCAACCACTGCAAAGCAGATCAACTGCCAGAACAGGGAAGCCCAGAAGGCGCTAAGAAAGTGAGCAATATGGTCTGTTGAATATTTGACAGTTTTGTTGTTTTTGTTCAACTTAATTAATACAGTTTAACCATTCTGGTTTAGGAACCCCATCCATTCTGAAGGCGTAGATCAAAACAGATCTACGCTAAGCGTAGCGTAGCTCTAAGCGTAGATCCGAGGCGTAGATTTAAAGTAGCTCCGGTTGCTTTCAGCTTTTTATGTAGGTTTTTGTACGTCTTTTTATAAGTCTAGCTTTCTATGTGCATACTGCCAAATTGTGTACAGCCGTTTCTTTGGCTTCAGTTTACTATTCTTGCAGCAAACTGTGCCAGACTATGCAGGTGCATGCTAAACAGCCAGCACATTTTTTACTCAGTCAAACACTAGCAACTGCTGAACATTACCCTAAAAAGCAGTCCAAAGCATATGTATTATACAGTCAGGTACCATTTAATACATACATACACCCATAACTTGCTGTCAAACTTTTAAATACAAGCATTGAATACATGTATATATATACATTGCTGTCAAAGATTTAGCATATACTGGAAATTTAGGCATAAAAGAGCAACAATACGTTAATGCATTAAAAGTAAGTGTCGTTTTTTATCCCTAACTGAAGAAAAAACATAGTTACAATTCAAGCATCGACCAACTATTCCACTAGGTAGGCCATCATCTAATGGCCTACGCTGATGGCAACACAGCAACTGCAAAAATGTTTTGTAGTGACCTTTTCTAATAATGTCAGGCTCCGGGGTAGGCATACGTCCACCAAACCGGCGCAAAAGTTTCATGAAAGTTTTGGCACGAACTGCAACAGCGTTGCACGGACAAAGTTGATTCATACATTTGGAAAATTCCAACTTGTATGTTGACTTGCTGCAATGTGATAGCAGAAACTGCAACTCTTTGATTAGATCAGATCTTTCACTCATAGTAGTTTTCGTTATATTCACTAAATAAGAATGATCTTTTTCATAAATTTCATCAGAGTATACAGGTGGCTGAGAATTCGTGGTAACAGGTACAACGGTAGTTGGAAAACCATTGTAAATATCCGGACTGAAATATTTTGAACAAATTTCTACAGCATTATTTAAAACGTTCTCAAGTTTTTTGGTCTTTTCCGCTTCCGATAAGGAGCTATCTTCCCAGGGAGACTTACTTTCCCCAGGCAATTTGCTAGGGAGCACGACTCCAGCAAGTCTACAAGATAGCGGACCCCACCTGCGTTCGATCATATTAAATTTGGAGTGGCCAGGGGCGTAACAGATGTTAGCAAAGTAGTCGAGACCTAAAGTTTTCCATAAACGGCCGTACATCAAAACATTTGCGAGGGACTTAGTAGTCCAATCTGGACCACCGTCACAAATGTTGATGATTACTGATTTTCCGGACCCGGCTAAATTTTCGGACAAAAAATCGATCATGTTATTTACGTGCCGGCAAGACGTACTGCGAAAATATTTTTGAGCGTAGACATATAAATGTAAAGTCCCATTCCTAGGAAAAGCGACTCGTTTTCGTTCGAATTTGTCCGTGTAAACTTCAGCGGAACACGAAAAAGTGGGATCAGCTGACTTGGAGCGAGGTTTGGGAAATTTTGGTTTGATACGTTCTAATGAGCGACTGCGATTAAGTTTCTTTTCCAGCAGCATATAACCTGACGGTACCAATTTCGCCTCGCTTAACGGGAAAGTATGATCTGGCAGGTTGGGGGTTTCCGACGTGAGGTGCATCCCTCGTGGGCGATAGTACTGACTAACAGCTGTAGTTCCGACGTTAACTTTGTTCTTATTGTCGGACGATAAAAGCACAACTTCGGATTCACAAAGTTTCCCAAATTCCAGAGCGGTATTAACTTGGCTAGCAGAAAAGTGAAAGTCACTGTGCTCATTAGAAATCAGATCGTTACGACGATGCGGCTGCTTAAAATCTAGTAATTCCTTGTATCGATCAGAAGATTTATAATTTCCATGTGGGGCTAATCCAAGTCGCCGAATGGTGCACCAACTAATCGATGGGACTTTGTCCCCATAACGCTTTTTAAGCTCAGCGTTTACCCGTTTACGAATTTCTTCGACGGAGATTCCGCATGAATAGGAGACGGAATCATGTCGTTTATCGTGTGCCCCAACTGCAGTTTCTCCGAGCAAATTTTGCACAATTTGTAAAATTTCAGGGTATTTTATATGGTAAGCAATTTTCCCAGATCTTTTAATTTTCTTAGGAGCTGCAGTTTCTGGGATCACTTCAGTGAAAAGCCAATCGATGTCATCACTTTCCGAATCGTATTCTTCAAGAAATTGCAGAAATTCAGTTAACTGATCATCTGCTTCCATGGCTAATGTTAATTAGAAGTAACAAAAATAAGAAAAACAAAATTCCAGAACAGTCCGCAAGACATGGTCTAAATAATAAAAACATAATGATAAAATGAACGCAATAGGAAATAATTAAATCATAAATTAAAACAATAAATTACAATCTTTCAATGTTCAAATTTTGAGAAAATTAATTCACAGACACGAAAAAGAAAATATCTGGGGATTTCCTATTGCATTCAAAGTAATGCAAAATTTGTGACTAACAATGCTACTGAGATTAAGACTGCTATGCTATATAAATTTTGGAAATGTTGGTTGATGGGAATGTTACAAGCGACAAGAAACGGATTCTCTGGCGCTATTAGAGTCAACAGCGCTGCTCATGGCAGTTCTACAAGCTTCGTTGACCCAAGCTTTCACACTTCTGTCAATCTGGTCTACTGTCCCAGGAATTGGGATATCCGGGAAGTAACGATTAAGTTCCTTCAGCATGATTCGTAAACGACGCCAGCAAAGTGGGTGTTTAGTATAAATTCGATTGACAAATTTTTTCGGAGATCCTGTCACTCCTGAAATTTGCAATTCTTCGCGACTAAAGAAGAATTGCAAAAGTTGCTTTGTCATCTTTTTTCTACAATCTTGTCTGGACAAAATTTTTGACAGTATCTTAGTTTGATACCATCCCCGGCTGACCACATAGCGGGTTT
The DNA here is from genome assembly GCA_030248195.1 of Trissonchulus latispiculum. Classification (NCBI taxonomy): domain Eukaryota; kingdom Metazoa; phylum Nematoda; class Enoplea; order Enoplida; family Ironidae; genus Trissonchulus; species Trissonchulus latispiculum. Next base: position 4,394 of record JASAND010017717.1, read on the forward strand.
GACCGCTGGAATACTCTCCCAAATGGTATTCGTCAGCAGTGTCGGTAGGCCAAACCACTTTTCCTGTAACCAGCTGAAAGCACTGCTGTTGACAAACGTGAATCCTTTTCCTATTGAGTTGTCTAAAAGTGAAACAAAAATGTGTATGCAGCTGGTAGACTCTCTGTTGTCAAAGTCAGCTGCAGGTACATGCTCTGCACGGTGACGGCTGATAAATTTGTGTCTGCTTTGGGTTTTGGAACGCTATGACAGCGTGCGAATTTGTTTGAAGTGAACATGCACATTTACGGGGAGGCAGTCATCAATTAGCGAACAGAGCATGAGCTTGCCGCTGATATGGAGAACCTGGCAGCTGTCATACTCTTATATATTATGTACTCTTGGTGGTATATATCGTTAGATACGTGTTTGAGTGCCGAAAAGTACACTTAATTTTTCAGTTTTACCGATAAGCTTTTGACCGACAGAATAGCAGTAACTCAAATACTCCTCGCTCCTTTCCATGGACTAAGGCTCTTTATGTACCCTTGTTCTTATTAATACCTAATGTTTACGAGAAATTTTGTGAAGTTTAAAAAAAGTTAGAAAACGTAGAACACAAACCCTGAATTTTCTTGGGCGTCAGTCGACAGTGGTGGTGGGGCAGTTGCAAGCGATTCTGATGTCGTGTTGACAGAAAAACTGTTATCAGAAACTACAACTCGCATGGCGTCGCCGACTGAGCTACTTAGAGATCTGTTGGAAACTGAAGCCGACGGCTCTGCTTCAGTATTTTGAGCACGCGATGGAGTTCTCGGTGGTGATCGGTTTATGTGTGAGGCTAGGTGGACTGTCGTTGGATTAGAGTCAAGACTCTCAGCAACACTAGCATTGTCGTGAATGCATGGTACTGGAGCATCGAAACTTAGATCTAAAATTTTTAAACAGATGTTTTATTTCTAATTTAAATAATGGCTGCTATTATATGCTACACACGTATATAGTAATTTAATCTGGCCATAATCTGTAAACTAGAGAGTCGGTCTTTGCTTCATGAAATTGGAATTCCTATACTGACTAATGACTATTGCTTCTGTCACTTTTTTTATAAAGTAGTAATTTCTTGTATATATATGTATATATAAATCAGTAAAATCCTATGAATACAAGAAATACAGATTTGCTCCGTAACCTTCAATTTTATGACTAATTACAGACAAGCTTATCTTACTCTGGTCGTTTTCCAATTTTACGTATTTGGACCGGCGTGCAACCATGGTAGAAAAGTCATTCACTGTTTTAGATATATCAGCAGCCGTTTTTGACAGACTATCCAGTTTTGCATTCACGGATGTTTCCAGTGTAGAAATGCGCTTAAGTATTGAGGCGTGGTTCATTTTGACTGAAGTTCGCAAGGACTGAATCTGAAATTCTAAGTTTCGCGCATCTGTGTTAGGAGGGACAAGTGGAGAAGACGTAGCAGGGAGAGATCTCGGATTTTGTTTTTTCCACTCTCGCTTTTTAGCGAAGCTTCCTTCCAAAGTTGCTGTAAGCTCAGGGGATTTGGGAGGAGAAGCGGTTTCAGTGGACTGGGCCAAATAGCAACCGGCACAGTTCCCAACAGTCTTTGATTCCCTTAATTTTTGAATCTTGTTGACTAGATCATTTTCGAGGACATTGGCATCAGCAATGCCTTCAGGGGTTTTGGGGAAAATCCCCATGATATGGACAGGGTAAATTGCTCGCCTCCAACGACCTTCTAAATGAGCATGTAGTTTGCAGTCTTCAACAGTTGTAAATGAGCTATTGAACATTTTTCCAACAAAAACTTTGTCGTCCTTGTTTTCATTAATATAGATAACGACAAACAGTTTTGAGGCAGTCGACATCGCTCAAAAATGATATATATTCATATATAAATTGAAAATTGAAGTAACCAATAAGAATGGGTGTGAAACTAAAATAAAATCAATCAGAAACTCATGAAAATATGAATTAAAAATAACATTGAACTTCAGACGTGCGAAAACGAAACGAAAATACATTTCAGATACGTGCTTTGCGACCCGGAAAACCCCTGACTCGCTTTAAAAATTTCATAATATTTACATTCAGCGTGATTGAAAATATAACCCTACTCAAATTTTAGCACGATTGCTCAAGTTATAGAAATTGTAAATACTAGGACGTGCAATTTTAACAAGACTGACGTAACTTTAACTTTATAAAGCGGATTTCAGAATATGACTAAACTAAGTTTACATCACCTAGTTAAGTTACCTTTATGAATATGAACTAAGAAACTAAAACAAACTCAAAATTAGCCAAAAATGAACAAAAATTAAATAAAGAACTATAACATGACCGAAATTAAAAGATTCAAAACTTTAACTGAAAATTAGTTGTGCACTAATTGTAACTTGATAGTTAAACGTTGAGCAGAAAACGTGTGTACACAATTTCTGTATCAAATTCAATCTTTTTTCACAACGCCACAATACAATATTAGAGCCTGCACAGCTAACATCTTAGAAGCATTTAAGTGAACTGACCATACACGCTAGCAATCAACCAAAGCCTTTGCAACTTTTTTGCATTTTTTGCCAGTGGAGCCAATGAAACTAGCAAAAACCATGTTTTGCTCTTTTTGCAACAAAGTAGCTACGCCTTAAAGAAAGTACCTACGCATACCGTAGCTAAGGCGTAGATTAGACTTGATCTCCGCTAATAAAATGGATGGGGTTCCTTAAGCGGCAAATCCAGTATTCTGGTATCGTGGGTGATCCTATAAGTCATAAGGTTGTTTGTGGAAAGCCTGGGTTCTTGTAACACTCAAGTGGAATGAAAGAGCCAGAAAGGCTTTGCATGCGGCTAAGTTTAAGGTGGTGATTCCTTTTGGAGACATCAACTTTGAACCACTATTATTCATTCATTATTTGGAGTTAAGAAGTCATCTTTATATCAAAATGTAGCTTAACTTAATTTTCTCTTTTTAATGAGTACAATGAATCTAAGTTTGGCTTTCCAAAATGTTTTTCCTGTGTTTTGAAGAAGTATAATTTTTCAGATTTTTTGCAGGCTGAAGTAAATTTTTTCCCAGGACATCGGTTAGAGCATTCGATACCTCTATCAAATAGCTGGTGACCCTTTTTTAGTTATTGTGATATCGCTCTTCGTTATGGAGAAATAAACTAAAATGTCTGCGCAACCTGGATTTTGCCTACTTCTCACTACTTTGGCAAGCCACTACTTCAGTTAGAAAGCAGCTATCGGGGCAACTAAAAAAGGGTCCCGGGGTATTTTTGTGTAGAACACATCTCCTAAGTGGCAACTCTCTAGCTTGCATACTAAATTCTGCACAATCGCTGGAAAAAATTTGGTCGTGTTTTTGCAAAAACTACATTTTTGTGATAGCAGCCTAAGGGACAGCAATTGTACGATGGTCATGCCTCCGATAATTGGCCTCTGTGAGACCTTTAAATCGACACCCTTAGTTAAATTCTACGGCTTTCGTAGCTCAAGAAGTAGTGGATTATTTGATTTCTGCAGAAAGAACAAGTTTTTGACGCCAAAATAAGAAAATTGGCTATATCTCACGATAGGGAAAAGCTAGAAAGTTGCTTCCAAAAGCAAAATTGTAGAGTTTAACGAGTTCTTTCGAATGGACATAGTCATAGCCATGCAGCTGCTGCCAAACTTTCAGAAATTGGCAAAAACCGCCCTGAACGCAAATGTTGAATTTTTGAAGCGCGATTGCGCAGAGGGTGTTAGAACACTAAAACAACTTATTTTGGAAAGTTTCGTTGAATTTCATCCTGGTTTACGCCGTCAATCAGCAATATGTGCCCAAAAGGAATCACCACCTTAAGGACAGTCGGATCTAAATTGTCCGGTTTAAGCATATACTATTTTTTGTAAAATCATAAGCACTGTGCTTTACCGGTTACATGGCTAGATTTAGAAGCATCAAGAAAATGAGGCAAATTGCGGGTTAGCATGCCGATCCTCGAAGGATACACGGCATTAATCATAAGGAAATAATGAAAAACGCCTGCCTGCAGTCACTAAGGCAGAGCTTTAGTCCGCAGTAAGAGTCAATTGGTTCTATCCTGTGTCGGACTAATGCTTTGCCTTAATGACGAGGCAGGCAGGCGTTTTCCATTATTTTTTTTCAGATTTAAAAGGCAAATAGAAAAGCACACGGAGTGTATAGATCTGATAAATGTATATATAAATGATCAGAGACTGTATCTTGTTTAACAGTTGATAGTCATCAACTTGTACTACTCTGGCAATAGTTTCAGTTGCGTCGCCGCCGCGAAACAGGCTGCCCTGGCCGCTGGTCCCAGAAGGGATGCAACCAGATGCTTTCCAGATATCGACCGCCAGTTGAACGGCGTCGTTGTGTCCAGTCGCTATTGTGCTTCGAAGAAGACGCGAAAGTAAGACTCCTTCCTGTGTTGGGTTTCTTCACTGCATCAAACAATCTGTTTAACGACGTGGTTACTTAAGGATGGGGCTAGGAATTTCACAAGGTTCAACATTACGAAAAGATACCCAGTCTTTTGGCACATATTATGTTTGATGCAAACCTCAAAATTAGTTTAAAGTTTGAAAAAATTCCATGCAGCGTAGCGTCCTGTGGAGCCTTCGCAAGATGATGTTGTCGGTTCAAAACTCGACACGACATGCATACAAACTTCGCTGCGCCCTGAAAGCTCTGTGTAAGGTACGGTGCCCAAATTTTGCAGAGATAGTCCTGGCATATAGTGCTTTGATACCGTATATAATAATATCTAGGTCACTGTATACTTTTCTGTGCAATAACACCCAAGTCCGTTATCTTCTGTGTGGTAGGTCCAGACGAGTGGAGGTTGACTACGGTCTTATGAACTAAATGACCCATATTTTCTGCACTACTCCAATTATATGTCTCAGCGTGTCCAAAATTACGTGATTTGTGACACGCTGAGACATATAATTGGAGTAGTGCAGAAAATATGGGTCATTTAGTTCATAAGACCGTAGTCAACCTCCACTCGTCTGGACCTACCACACAGAAGATAACGGACTTGGGTGTTATTGCACAGAAAAGTATACAGTGACCTAGATATTATTATATACGGTATCAAAGCACTATATGCCAGGACTATCTCTGCAAAATTTGGGCACCGTACCTTACACAGAGCTTTCAGGGCGCAGCGAAGTTTGTATGCATGTCGTGTCGAGTTTTGAACCGACAACATCATCTTGCGAAGGCTCCACAGGACGCTACGCTGCATGGAATTTTTTCAAACTTTAAACTAATTTTGAGGTTTGCATCAAACATAATATGTGCCAAAAGACTGGGTATCTTTTCTAATGTTGAACCTTGTGAAATTCCTAGCCCCAACCTTAAGTAACCACGTCGTTAAACAGATTGTTTGATGCAGTGAAGAAACCCAACACAGGAAGGAGTCTTACTTTCGCGTCTTCTTCGAAGCACAATAGCGACTGGACACAACGACGCCGTTCAACTGGCGGTCGATATCTGAAAAGCATCTGGTTGCATCCCTTCTGGGACCAGCGGCCAGGGCAGCCTGTTTCGCGGCGGCGACGCAACTGAAACTATTGCCAGAGTAGTACAAGTTGATGACTATCAACTGTTAAACAAGATACAGTCTCTGATCATTTATGTATACATTTATCAGATCTATACACTCCGTGTGCTTTCTATTTGCCTTTTAAATCTGAAAAAAAATAATGGAAAACGCCTGCCTGCCTCGTCATTAAGGCAAAGCATTAGTCCGACACAGGATAGAACCAATTGACTCTTACTGCGGACTAAAGCTCTGCCTTAGTGACTGCAGGCAGGCGTTTTTCATTATTTCCTTATGATTAATGCCGTGTATCCTTCGAGGATCGGCATGCTAACCCGCAATTTGCCTCATTTTCTTGATGCTTCTAAATCTAGCCATGTAACCGGTAAAGCACAGTGCTTATGATTTTACAAAAAATAGTATATGCTTAAACCGGACAATTTAGATCCGACTGTCCTTAAGGTGGTGATTCCTTTTGGGCACATATTGCTGATTGACGGCGTAAACCAGGATGAAATTCAACGAAACTTTCCAAAATAAGTTGTTTTAGTGTTCTAACACACCCTCTGCGCAATCGCGCTTCAAAAAATTCAACATTTGCGTTCAGGGCGGTTTTTGCCAATTTCTGAAAGTTTGGCAGCAGCTGCATGGTTATGACTATGTCCATTCGAAAGAACTCGTTAAACTCTACAATTTTGCTTTTGAAAGCAACTTTCTAGCTTTTCCCCTATCGTGAGATATAGCCAATTTTCTTATTTTGGCGTCAAAAACTTGTTCTTTCTGCAGAAATCAAATAATCCACTACTTCTTGAGCTACGAAAGCCGCAGAATTTAACTAAGGGTGTCGATTTAAAGGTCTCACAGAGGCCAATTATCGGAGGCATGACCATCGTACAATTGCTGTCCCTTAGGCTGCTATCACAAAAAATGTAGTTTTTGCAAAAACACGACCAAATTTTTTTCCAGCGATTGTGCAGAATTTAGTATGCAAGCTAGAGAGTTGCCACTTAGGAGATGTGTTCTACACAAAAATACCCCCGGGACCCTTTTTTAGTTGCCCCGATAGCTGCTTTCTAACTGAAGTAGTGGCTTGCCAAAGTAGTGAAAAGTAGGCAAAATCCAGGTTGCGCAGACATTTTAGTTTATTTCTCCATAACGAAGAGCGATATC
>JASAND010017718.1:0-17957 GCA_030248195.1 Trissonchulus latispiculum
CTCGTGTCCTGTTTTTGTGCTCACACAGTCGGAGAAAAATTTGAGAATAATTCTATTTTGCATCACAGGCAGTGTGGTAGCATTTTGTCCTCCTAAGATAGGAAATTTTTGCTAATTGCTGGTTTTGCTTTTTGCGTTCACCAATGGCGTGTTCTGCATCACACTTTGCTAATTGCTGGTTTTGCTTTTTGCGTTCACCAATGGCGTGTTCTGCATCACACTAAGGCAGTGACTGCATGGCTTATTTATCATGACTGCTGGACTGCGCCAAATATGTTTCAGGATTATTGCAGAAATAGCAAACACTTCCGGAGTTTCCATAGTTATTCTCAGAGGTACCGATATATTGCACAGTATGACTAACAAGTATACTTTATATCACGGCTCTGCGTGCATTCGCATACGCACGCCGTGCGGGAAGCTCGAGTGTGTGGCGCGAGTGCGCGATTCGCACAAGTGTCACGCACGGGCTTCCCGTGCGTGTTGTAACTCAGCTAGCTCTGACAATCACCAAACTAACTTTACTGAGTATAACATGGACTTATATAGCGATCATTGTTCAATCAGTAGAACAATCATTACGATCAGGTTATGCATGACTATAACAGCGGATCAGATCACAACATTTTCCCTCCCACCAATAAGAAGACAACAGTACAGAAAATGTTCAGTATTAACTACACATTTAATTCTAAATTATGATTACGCTTTCTACTTCCTCCTCCTCTTTACCATTGCCAGGAGACGTACTGATGGTGGCTATTCGGGCATTGTAAGCAGATGGACACACCCGTCGGAAATGTCCAATACCTCCACATCTGTTACATCTAGCTTTTCCCGCCGGACATCGATCAGGCACAGAATGAATCGCACCACCACAACTAGCACAGCTATCCTCAACACCTACTAGTTGCTTAGCCGATTTACCAACCTGACTGGAGTGATCTCCCTGAGGCATACTTTTCCTGCCCGCCGACCTGGTTTCACAGACAGCGTTAACTGCAGTCGAAAGACCACCACTCTTAATGACTTGGGAATCAGCTAGGGCGCGCTCAATTTGACGAGCAATCTGTAGGGTCAAGTCTAAGGTTAGGTTTCTCTCCATAAGTAGACGCTCCCGGATCTTGGCTGAGGACGTGTTCTCTACTATCTGATAGCGCAGCATTTGGTCCTGAAGTCCCCCGTAGCCGCAATCTCCCACCAAATGACGGAGTTCAGCATACCAAGCATCAATCGGTTCTCCAGGGAGTTGACGCCTTTGTTTGAACTTGTATCTGGAGGCCACTTGGTTCGTCTTTGGCATAAATTGTTGCTCAGCCAGTTCCATGACTGCATCCAGAGTTAGACCAGGTTCACCCGTTCCCGGAAGAGTGTAAAATATTCGCTCTCCCTCGGTGCCCAACATATTAACAAAAAGGGCATTTCGTCTTTCCTGTGAGACCCGATTCTCAAGAGTCCCCGATGCCAGAAGATAGTTCATAGCAGATCTTTTCTAGACTTGCCAAGGAAAGGGGGGATTTCCTGGAGTTGCAAGGAATGGAGGTGGAGGGGTTCCAAAGGTGTTGTTCGCCATCTCGTCGCCAAAATAATGTTGTAACTCAGCTAGCTCTGACAATCACCAAACTAACTTTACTGAGTATAACATGGACTTATATAGCGATCATTGTTCAATCAGTAGAACAATCATTACGATCAGGTTATGCATGACTATAACAGCGGATCAGAACACAACAGTGCGACGCTGCATAAATCTCTGAATGCAAGCGATATCGTATTGTAAAGCACTTATACTACGAAACAAGCTACAAATGAAGCTTGCCACTAAACTAGTAAAACTTGATTCTGTGATGCTGCAGCTGAGACACAAGTTCAAGCAATCTTTAATGCTACATGGCAGTAAATTGCCGCGGCTGGGAGGCCTTTTTGGTGTGCAGCTGAGCTGTTTAGGTTGGAGCTCAGCTGCACATACTGCTGCGATATACAGGACCTTGCATGGCGTAGCACATTAGTTTAGGTCCAGGACTCCCAGCGTGCACCTTGCAGATAAATAACCTATCCACACGGTGCACAATACAGAAGAGCAAAACATCTCCCTGTATATGTATATGTATGTATGTAGCTATGCACCTATGTATGTGTATGCACAGCTATTAACATAGGAAAAGGGAGACTGAGTTGTATAATATCATTAAAGCTTTGTTCGTTTTTTTAATAGTAGCCAGTTTCTGTTAAGTAATCTTAATCTCCATTAATATTCACCTGTGCAATTTTAATCTTGGCCTAATACCTGTAAATTATTGCCTTCCTAACCTTTACTGACTGATAACGCCCGTAGTTTAACTGTAAAGTCAAAAATATCGATATAAAATTTAAATTATTGTTGTGGTTAAATTAAGTTATTGTTGCCACTATTATATGTTTATTATATTATTATATTATATTATATTATATTTATTAGTCCATGAATGTCTGGAAATGGAATTACAGTCAGCATTCAAATAAGGTCTAATTATTAAGTTACATCCTCCTTTATATTCTAAGGTGTTGTGATTAAACTGCCGTCTGCGTTTCCTTGTAGCTTAGACCACTCTGCCCAGCCACCGTCGTAAAGTCTTACATTATATCCCATTTGGAATAAAACAAAGTAAAGAGGGCTGGCGTCTGTGTGTTGATTACCATATACAATAGTTAGAATGCCGAAATCCTCTTTAACTCCTTTTTCTGCCAAATATATCTTTAGATCACTGAAATCTCGAAAACTTCCATTAGATCGTAACAGTCCTGTTGGCACGTTAATAGACCCCAATATTCTTCCAGGGAACAATGCCTTAGTCTCTTGCTTTGCACCGGAGAAGAATTCGTATTCACGGGCATCTAAAATTTGATAGTCCGGTTGAGCTCTTTTGCTATTCCGTTGAATGAGGTCCACCAAATCTGAATAGCTGATTCCGACACTGACAGCATATCCTGCTAGAAATGTTCCTCTCACACGGGTTGGACGCTCCTGAGTAGTTGGTAATCCTAACAACTTCCACGCATTAAGACCACCCTGCATGACGGCCACCGTTGGATAGCCATATCGTTTGAATATCCACCAAACGTCAGTGGCTCTCGTCTGGTTGTTGTCGTGGTCGTAGATAACAATATCACAGCCGTCGTCAATTCCTAGTGAACGCACTTGATCCTGAAATGACTCAGGGTGTTCCAATACTGTTGGATTTTCCTGTTTATACAAGCCGGTTATGCTGTAAAATATAGCATTTCTTATATGCTCCGTCTTATATTGCTCTTCGTTTCCACTGTCTAAAATGCAGACGTGCTTTCCTGCGTTGATGTCTCCATGAAGCACTTCAGCTTGAGTCAAATCCAGGTGATTTCCAATGTCGCTTCGCAATCTCAAAGAATAGGGTGATGAATGTATCTAAATTATGAATGAATGAGTGAATGTATCGATTTAGATTCAGTATACTTGTTTCACCAAAACACAGCGTTATAAAATGGAATTTGTCCATGGATATCTGAGATTTGACTTTTATAGACTAACTGACAAATTTTAGGAGGATATTCTCTTTAATTTTCCATAGCTAGTCAACGTTCGCTTTAATCCAAAAGCCTAGAGTTGAAATCGGAACCCTGAGTTCCCAATTTCTCCAAAATTTCGAAATCTGCTGTGCTGAACACTGTTTTAACCTCAACTGTTTTTATGATAAAAAGGATTCAAGGCTGTATTCACGTTTTTCTAAGATACATCTAACTTTGTAGGAATGGTTAAGAGATTTATTGACAACATAGTGATGCAAAAATAATTGTAACCTTTAGCGACCTACCCATGCTACAGCCGCAACTGTGCAGTGCTGCAGCACTCTGCATAATTGTGTACAGTGTGCTCAGTGAACAAAACGAGCTTCATTGTCGGCTGCCCTGCACTGCGCAGCGAGGCAGCTGACGACCATTAGAACCAACAATAGTTTTACACCTTTTTGTAACTTTGATCATGAGCAAAATGAGTAGACACAGTGTCTTTCACGCGAAACCCTTTGATGGTCTTCTGGGTCGTGAACTATTGCTCACCAGTCTGAACATATCGCAAAATATCAGAGTAGCTTGTCTCAGAAAATTCAGTCTTAGTTGACGGGCATTTGCTGACTCATTTTCCTTATTAGCACACATTTCGTAGTTCCAGTGGGTCGCGAGACAATAAAGCTTGCTTTATTTGAAAAGGTACCTAATCATTGGATGCAACCTTCCATGTGTGTCTCCAAACTTGGGAATACGGAAATTCTTCGATAACCAGAAGTTTGAGAGCCCGTTGCAGTCAAAAGTATGTATGATGAAGCTCTTTCCGACTCTGCAAATGGCGAAAGTAAAAGTATCAAATATCACTGCACAAAAGTTACAACCTCCGTCTTCGCTATTTGTCGACTGTTCTCATTTGCAAATATGTTGACCTCCTTGTGGGTCTGCAAAACATGACACGTGCAAACCGTTTCCAACTAACATGCATGCATATTTTTATATCAATAGCCTTTGCTTTGCGTTGACAGCATCAGAGATGGAACCAGGTCACCGGGTCAGTTCGGGTCACTTTTTGGACCGGGCCACCGGGTTACTGGATCAAGAGCTTCGACCCGGTTTTATGAATTTGCGTCAAATCAAATGATCAAATTTTTATCTTAATAAGCTAAACTTTTAGCTAAAATTTTTGTTCGATGTCCAATATTAATTTGCTTTTTTCTTATATTTCAGTCTGGAGCATTTTCGCAGCTTGTGGTTATGTGACTCTCTGTCTCTGGCAGATTATTGTTTAGCTATATCAGTTTTATGATTATTGCATGGATACTATTTGCATATATTTTGTATTTTACAAAGTTTGTAGATTATTTTCGCAACTAAGGTACATAAATGTTAAAGATAAGCACAATTTAATTTAATTTAACGCAATACATAATAAAAACCAAATTTTTAAAATACTCCGTGTTTTTGGACAGGCACTCATATATATCGTACCCTGCAAAATTTCGGAGACGGTAAATTATTGGTGTTGCCAACTCATTTTTGCATAAATTTAGAAAATGCTACCGTTACTATTAAATATGTACATTTTTAAAAACATAGAGCAAACATAATATGAATGCATGTCCTAGTTATTTTTTTCGGGGTGTTGAGGCAACATGGAAGCCAAAAATTTAGCGTTTTTAGACAAAATAAAAACAAATTTCGCACATTTTGGAATCTTATGTAAAAGCGGGTCATCGGGTCACCGGGTCAAGCCTAAGTGACCCCGTTCCATCACTGGAAGCTCTGCAATTTTGCTTCTGGCAGTTTCTTGCTTTTCCCTATGGGGACTTGGGGAGATATAACCAATTTTCTTATTATGGCGTCGAAAACTTGTCCTTTCTGCACAAATCAAATATCGGATATCCCATTCTTTCTTGAGCTGTGCAAACCGTAGAAATAAGGATATCGAACTAAAGGCCTCACTGGTGCAAATTATCCCACCCAATCATTTTCCAATTGCTATCCCGAGAGCTGCTATCATAAAAATGTAGTTTTTACACAATTTTTCCAAAAATTGTAGAGCATTCACCATGAAGGTTGCTTAACAGATGTTTTCTGCACAAATATACCCAGCGACGCTTTTTTAGTTGTTCCGATAGCTCCCTCCTAGCTAATGTGGTCGCAAGCCGAAGTTGGAAAACGTAGGCATTTAGGTTGCGCACAGTTGTCAGTTTATTTATCGGTAGAGAAGAGCGATTTCGTGATAATTAAAAAACGTCCCCAGCTATTTGATAAAGGTCTCGAATGCTATTGCAGATGTCTTGCGAAAAACTTACTGGTGATAATGGTTCAAAGTTGATGTCACCAAAGGGAATCATCACCTTAAGCCGAATGCGCTGGTTATTTATGAAAATTTGAAGCCGCTTAAAGGGGGGTCCACCATTCAAACTTTTATGGTCACGGATTTTGCTACTTTCACATAAAATTTTGTCACATATGTCATGCATATCGAGTTTAAATTTCGAGTAGTTTCGTTCAGTACTTAACGAGTAACCGGCTATTAATTGCATGCAATTTTAAAACAGGTGAAAACGACGGTGCCGCAGCAAATAAAGGCACTTTACACCTGAACTTTCTTGACAATGGAGCTTCACTCGGTTTTATGTTTGATATCTGATGCAAAAGAACTTAGGGTAGCTTTTAATGGGAAACTTTTCTTTATGACTTTATTTAGTGATTTTAGGGAGTAGCACCGGCGCTGGAAGCCTTGACCACGAAAATCATTTAACGGCCGATAAATCGAATTTGGTGCATCTGCGGGCAGTGGTCAGAAGAAAAATGTTCCCGACAATGAGAACTGTCGGTTGATATAAAATTTAACATATTTCGAAAAATTTGAAAAAATCGTCATTTTTGAGGTTATGGTTGTCAGAACTTCATATTTGACCCCAGCGACCAACTGGGTGCACTAACCTGCACCATTTGTGCCAAAACTTGTCCTAAAGTCATCAATAATGGTGCGCAAATAGATAGTTTAACATTTGACAGGTCTGTGTTGCCATAGCTCTATGCTATTGGCCAAAAAACAGGAATTTCCGAAATTTTGCTAAAAATTGATATTTCTGCGCCAGAGAAATCTCGAAATCAGACAGAGCTGACCAGGAACAATTGGCATCGTTCGAAATGTCTTGTCATAAGCTGTGATTTGTAGGGAGTAGAATTTTTAATTAGGTCTTACAGCTTTCAGGATATTTCATCAGTTACCGACCCCCAATTTTGACATTGCAAAACAGTCAAATTTGGCTGTTCTCAAACTTAAAAAATTAATTAAAAATTTTTGAAGGCCTAAATTAAAATTCTGCTTCCTACAAATCACCCATCGGGATCGTATTTATAATATGAGATGGACGTTGAAGTGCTCCGTTTTGTCCTTGGCGAGATTTCTCTGGCGCACTGAAAAATCATCACCTTTTCCGTTTCCTATATGCTTAACACATGCTGACGTCAACTTTGAGGTGAAATTACTAGCTAACCGTAAGAGATCTGCCCTTTATTTCAAAAACTCGTTAAAATATACCAATGGGACAACAAAATATGTGACAATGAGCAAAATCGGAGATGGTAAAAAATCGGCCTAAAGTGGACCCCCTTAAGCTTTTTACGAACAGACCTTGAGTAGGTCTGGGCCGATCCGGCCCGCTCCGACCCACAACTATGTAATGCATTTTTGGTCCAGCCCATACATGTGCTTGGGGGGTTTGGGGGGGGTGTTCACCCCCCCCCCAGGACATGGAGCTCACCCCCAGAGGGGTCCCTCACCCCCCCGCAGAATCCGGATTTTTCCGGAAAATCCGGTTTTCCGGCGGCCGGTTCACCCCCCAGAACTTCTCCTCCTGCACATGTCTGGTCCGGTCTAGTCCATTAGGACTGCTGGCGGCTGGTCGATTTGTAGTGCATTCTAAATTTGCATTGAGTAAACCAGGAATTCCTAATTTTCCCGGATAGCATATTTCCAGATATCTTTAGTTCCAGACAATTCTGGAAAACATTGATTGGAAAACATAAATGACCAAACCTTGTACGCATATTTTTATGGAATAAAGATGGCCACCCACCGTCTTGCTGGTGACGACTCTGTTGGCTCCCGAAGCGAAGAATGCAATCAAGGCTATGATTACAATCAGCAATAAGATAACAAATAAGGTTATCATGACGCACATGCAGATATTCCAGCGTGGTTTCTGAAACAAAGTACAGCCGCCGGAATTGAAAGTCAAAATTGAAATTGAATAGGCTACGGAAACAAGACTGGTTCAAACTTATTAGTATACGTTACTTCTCGCCTTGCTGCAGGCATCAGGGAAAGAGCAAACTTGGAAAATAAATAAAACCGCTGCAAATAACAGCGATACAATTATTCTAGTTCTAGTCTTTACTGAGGTATAGAGTTTTGTCAAATTAAACAGGATTCTTTTGATAACAAGTATTACTTCTTTTTCTACGATGATTGCGGTTCCAGCGCTGGGCGGTTGAGCATAATAGGATCGCTCGGCAGTATAGTAGCCGGACTTAACTGGTTCCGGAATGTCTCCCCTGATACCAGAAATTCGAGAATCGTCGTCCTTGTGCATTACTCAAACTGTGAAAATAAAGATTCTGAAACAAATATGAGAATATGTCCTACGGCATAGAATGACTGTTCATGTAGACAAGCATAAATATGGATGTTTTTATACCGTGGGCAATGCTAACGTATACATTAGCAATTGTCCGTCGTGACATTATCAGCAAAAATAAATATTTGAAATAAAAAATGACTATTAAAATCAAAAATCTAGAAATAACAATTTTTTACTTGATTCTCACTACAAATTTGAATAGTTGAGACCCTTTTACAAACGGCCAGGCGTCGACTAATCAGCCCGTCGACTACGACTACTGTGGCCGGCCTCCAACACCACTTCCAAAGCTGTGTCTCCCGCCGTAGACAGATTACAAGAGCAACTGAAAAAATGGCCGAAAATAAGCAAACAGTCGGAAAAAATAGATTTTGACACAACACTTTTAAAGATTTCAGATCTTCCAGAAGTTTTCTGCTAAACTAATTTGTTATAAAACCATGACCAAATTTAGAAACATTTTTCTTCAAATTAAGGATTTGGTTAGATTTATTACAATTTCTTAACAAAACCTCGAACGTTTCTTATTATAACCATCAATTTTCAATAGATTAATATGTTCATGTATTCTATGGTCCTCCTGCAACGTTTGTTGGCTTGATTTGTCGAAACTCGCCACTAAGCGGAATTACTCTACACATTATTCACACGATCAAATTATCTTTAAATATATTTGATTAACATCTTTTCCAGCTCAAATCTTTTCTAACATAATGCTTAAAAATTTCTACTTACTATTCAATTTAACGAAACAAACGTCAACGCTTTTGACACAACGAGAAAAGACATACGGGCTAACAGATACATAGGATTACATTTGCTGTAACCCTAATGGTTAGAGAGCAATGCTAGCATTAACCGGTAGAACCGTCTAAAACTTGAAAGCCGTTGATCGCAAAATTTAAAAAAATTAATTTTGTGGAACCACTGAAGCCGAACAATAGTGCAGAGTGCTTACAGATTTCCAAAATTATGCCAAATATAATACAATTCTGCCATCGCAAAATAACTTTACGCAACTTTAAACATGAAGAAACGTCAAATGCATCTTAATAAGACATCGGAGCATGATAACGCTGACGCAGTTTTTCAAATTGTATTGATTTGTAGCCTGTCGGATCCAGATAACATAAGGTCTAGTCCATACCTGATCGGGAGGTCAAATTTCACTGACCCTTGTGAAAGCTAATTTCGGTACCCCTTCTGGCAGCATGTTTTCCCGTGGCACTTTTGAAAACGAGTTTTAAGCGACTTTTGCGGTTTTTAACAAAAACAGCTATGGTTTAGCAAAAACAACTTTGTTCGGGCGTTTTTTAGCAAAACATAGTGATTTTAAGTGAAAACTTCCAGCGAAGCCGCAAAATTTTGTAACTTTTAGCCATAAAACCTAGTTTTTTTGCAATTTTCTTACCCTTCAGGTCATTGTGGGAGCAATTTCGGAACCCCTTCCCTCGTGAGCAACTTCGCCGAGGGGGGAAATCCCCCCTCCCTTGTCCACCTGTGGTCGAGTCTATCCCCATCACAAATGCATGCGTGGCTCCTAGGCTGAAAAACCAACCATCCGGTTCAACTCAACTTCCTAACCAGGACATTATTTTAGCGATTGTACAGCTAGTTGCTAAGGAATGAATACGTGTAAACAAATGATTTTTATCCGATACTAAGCTAAACAAGGCATCATTTATTTCAGGCAATTTCTCAGTAGATTTTTAGAATGGTATTTTTTCGAGCGACTATATTTCGGATTTTCAAAAACAACTGGAAAAATGTGACAAAATGTGCTTTTTTACCGGTTTCTGCTACTTTTGATTGTGCAAATGTCGTTTTGTGTGAACAGAATTTCTTCATACTTGGCTTAATTGTAGGACAATTAAATTTACGATTTACGAGCCAAACCTTTTCAAAATTATGCTAGCGTTTCTCTCAAAATCTTCGGTTTTCGCAAAGCTAAAGCGTGCCACAGTGTGCCATAGCGTTGACGGATTTATACTGGATACCGCAAGTCCGCGAATTTTCATAGTCAAATTTTCTAGTGCCAAAGCTGATTTGGATCAACTGGCTTATGGATCACAAAAATTAACCCAGCTTACATGCCTGTATTTGAAACTATATTGCCGAACAACTTCGAAAGGTTTCAAATAATGAGCCGCTGTCCCTCCCCCATAATCACGCCCCGTGTTAATTACTGGTCTCTAATCACAAACTCTGCAGTCTACAATATAGCTTTGTGTAGTTTATGGTTAAGAACTGTTTGATTAAATAATAACAATACTTAGTTATCGGTAATCACATCACACGATTTTCTGAAACGATTTCCTTTTCACTATGAATGTGATTATTTATACTTTTGCTTATACTTTGGCATGTCCGTGAGTTAGGATTTTGATTACAACGAAACCTAAGTCACAAGGCTTCAGCCTTCGAATTTCGGCGTCAAAAATTTTGAAAGAAAGTTGCATGCTGGCGTATTTGCAGTTTCAGCAGTAAGACAATTCCTAGCGCTTTCCAAAAAGTACTTTGTTACAAAATTCTATTATTTCAACTTGGATTCCGAAACTTTCCCTCAGCCAAAATATCAAAGTGAAAATATGCAAAGGGTGTAACTATACACCCGACGTAATAGCACAACAGTTGAGTTCAAACACAAACTTTTGTGAAGAATTAAGACAATCATAAAATTCGTTGATTCAACCAAGTAAATTTAAGACTGCAGTTTAAAGAAAGAGCATCGTTTAATCACGTTAAAATATTTGATGACCTGATTTGTCAGCCTTGTGTGTTGAGAGAAGTTTTTCTGGAAAACAGTGCAATTTTGTTAAATAACAAAACTTTTGTTTATGCAGAGCATAGTTTGTACGGGAGAAAATTAAGATACGTCGCTTGACTCGTAATGCATTATGCACGTTTTGCAAATGGTTTCAAGGTTGCTACAAATTCAATAACAAGGCTTAATGAATTTTTAATGAATAGAAAAACGGTTATTACGACAACTATTGCTGCTGTGCGACTGAGACGAGTGGTGTGGATCAGATCGGCGGATCTATTCGGATCGACCGATCCATGGTCGGATCGGGTCAGAGGTGATTGACAAATTTTGGATCGGATCAAACCGGCATGATTTGACTTCATCGCCAATCTGGCAAACGAAACACAATTTTTGGGTTGTCACAAAAGTGTTGCAATTGTCAGAAAACATTTTTCAAAAAAAATTCAAAAAATTCCATTCGGATTTAGCTTGAATGAGGAATTTCTGATTAAAATGTTTTCTTTCGCCCAGATTAATTTTAATGCTTCTCATAATTCGAATTAATAATAATAAATTACTTATTTATATACGGGTGAAAGTTGTTTTGCAGAAAGTGTTGAAACATATTGCCAGTTTGGAGTCAGATAGGTTTTATCATAAAACCGTTATAATTTTTGTCAATAGAGTTATAATGACGTCAGAAGTTTTCTTTCGGAGTAAAGCTCTATATAAGGTGCTGGAACGTCAAATTCAACAAATAAGTGGGAAAATGTGTATGGAATATGATTTATTGAGATCCCGTTAAAAGAGGCGGGATATGCTTGAACGCGTGCGACGGAATTCAGTCTTCCACAGAATCGCGAATAATTCATGACAGATAGTATTGCTTCTCGTCTGCTTTAACAACTTCTGCAACTAACCTCTGTCCTGAAATATGGGTGTTGAAAATCGCCGCTTGGAGCAGATTTCTCTAGTTTGAAACAATCAAACTTGACTGCTGAGGAACCTGTCAGCTTGATATACTTAGCAAAAGTCTGCATAGTTTCCACATGATATTATTTAAGCTTGCTGGAAATCTGAATTTTTTAGTTTTTTAGCTCGTTTAGATGCTTTAATTACCCGGAAAGTCTTCGACTTCTGTTAAACGTCAACTAAAGTTAAAGTTAAACAGTTGAACATACTTCTCATAACGTTTTGACCAAAACTCAATTTCTGCTAATTTTGCGGTAGACTATTTTAACAGTTTGAAACTTTTCAGGCCCCTCGTCGAAGTAGGGGGATACTTCCCTCATAATCGGAACCCGTGTTAATGTAAGGCCGATACCCAACACTATGCAGCAGGCTACAGTCAGTTTTCTCTTACTGTGCTCTTGGGTTACCAGGTAAAATACAGCATTAAGCGCGCCGCAGCTTTTGCTGATGCGGTGTAAGGAAGCCATAGTTTATTTGATTCAAACATTGCACTTGTAAAGTTTATTTAGTTTCTGCTTGTCCAGATCAGTTAATCCCATGGTCCATCCGATTTTATCCTGATATTGCCTGTCCCTCGTTTCCATCGAAATTGTTCCTCTTTTGGCGAATGACTCCTTGTCGTAGTGCATGACCGAGTAGTGGTCGTAAGGTCCTAGCAGTTCACTGTCTAGAAGCTGTTGTCGTTCAAACTGAGTGTGAGCACCTGAAAAGTTTTTATAATCTATTGCTAATAAAAACTGATGAGAGAATTTTATCCCCTACTGAAATACACAAATGCTGTGATTATTCGCTGTGCGCACACCTTATTAATTCGGGGTCATATGATAAATGCATATGTCATACATGTCATTCGATTTGAATGTGAAAAACCTGGCTATTCTTTGGATAGATCTCGCTTCTTTTGAAATTGAAATTGGGTGGACCTGCTAAATATATAAAGGGGTTCATCATGAAAAATTTTTAAATTACAAATTTCGTTAATTTTGGAGTTTTGAGACTTTTTGTTCATTTACATCACCATCGTTTGACAGTGTACAATTTAAATTTGAGCGAGTACGGTTGAGCCGAAACTAATTAAAGCCAATTTTTATAAATCAATTTCAAGATTTTAGCTTATTTTGTCATACACCTTTATAAACTTTTATAATATCTATATTGCTAATGTTACAGATTAGATTGCCAAACTGCATTCATAATGTTCAGAGTAACGTAGCCAGTAAAACTAGGTTTAAATCTGATTTAGTTTGTTAATAAAGATTAAATAATTCTTTATAACATCAAAACTGAATCCTTCGACTTTAAGTTTATTTTAGCTGTGCAACAAATTTGCATAATCTTATTGATCGGATAATCGCATTAAGTAAATAATCGCGAAACTAAGTTTTCATGTCTTAAAATCGGTCTTGCAAACAGTATTTAATGATTCACTTTAGTTACCTTGCTCGAGATTCTCCCAGTGTATAATAAGGAAGTTGTCGCGATCATAGCGTTCATGCTCATGAAAGAACCCAAGTATGTGCATAAATTCGTGGACGACAGTGCCGTGTTCAATGCATCCATTGTGTTGTAGAAGAACGTATTGACGTCCACCAATTCTTCCAACATCACTAGCACATCTATAGTGATTGTTTATGGAACATTTAAACAGCTTAGTGATTGTTTATGGAACATTTAAATAGCTAATGGCCAGCTTGAAGCCTCAGGCCCGAGTCAATGCCTGAGCCGCCCGAACCAATTCACGGTCCGAGCAGCCCGAGCAGGTCGAGCGTCTACAACCGATTGACGCCCGGATAGACGATTCCCGAAGTACCGATTCATGGACCTTTGCTCAGGATCTGCCCGACGGACAAGCTACGAAGTCCATACTGCTTATAGTTGTGGTCAGACCAAAGGTCCAACCTACACGACCAATCAAGTTGGTGGAAAGACTCAATGATGCAAAATAAACTCTAAGCATCACTCTACTTTGGGGTGTAAGTCTTTCAAGCAACCGAACTGTTCAAATTAGTCAAGCACAAGCTGGCCTAAAATCCAATCCGAAAGCCAGTTCGTGATACTTTGATAAAACTCTTCCCAATTTGGTCAGCAATTCGAAAAATATTTCTAGCTGAATAGGAAAGCTTACAATAATTTGGCAGTTGTGAACATTTAAATTAAAACATTTTGTACACGTAAGCCCGTAAGAATTTTCTGTTTTAGACAGAGCAAAATGTACAAATACCAGGAGTAGCCCGAACGGTCCGATAGGCAAGAACGGCTCGAGTGGCCCGACTCAGGTCCTAACATTTATTTTTCTTGCAGGACCGGCCCAGGGCCGGTCCGAATCCGAACTCGAACCGAGCCTGAAGCCCAATCGAGCACAATAATATACAGTGCTGTATATTGTGCTTGTATTGTAATTCTGTTTACTACTAAAAGAGAAGATTTAGCGAAAGAGCGTACAATTATCCCCCTGACTCTGACGTTATACCTTCAGCTACTTTAAGTTTATCTCAAACATATTTACAAAAATCCCACGTAACATCATCAAGTTTTGTGTTATTAACTAGAAGTTGCAACCAAATTTCAATTATTTAAAATAAACCAACATTTATGTAGTTAACCTTACATTTTTAGTCTCTTCGTCTTCCCCCTCCTCCTTCTAATTAAGGTTTCGACTCACATACAGCCACACGCTTTCAGCTGCAATTTGGATAAGCTGAACGTGAATATTAGAACCCGGTGTGACCAGAAGACAAGGTTGACATTTGCTGAATTACAAAAGTTTAGCGCAGCCAGTTGTCCTTTGTATTACCCATATTCAACATCTCTCGTTATTAATACATAGTCTTCTTCGTGCTTCTCACGAGGCTTAAATTGAATACAGGAGGAGTCCATGATTTCCACCATTGCAGACAAAATCAAATCGTTCTCGTTGTCACCTGCAAAATTCCTGTTCCATATAACCAATGTAATAACATGCACCAACGTTGTGTGTTTTTTGTCGGCGTTGAGCTTCAAAAGTCTAGCATTCCATAATTTGCATAGTTCACTTTGACTTTGGTAGATGGGTCGACCATTGGCGGGCAGAGCATAGTTTTCAATATAATACCTTAGAGCTTGTATATTTATACTCTTGGCAATAACTAACTACAATTAAATTTTACAACAACGTTGAACTGTTTTAGTGGAGCCTTTTAATCATTTTAAGAGTCATATGCATTAGTAGTCTATATTAGTCCGAGAATGTAAGCAAATATAGAATGAAATTTTACAATGAAAGTTTTGCAAATAAATTGTATTCGTCTGAAAAATGGTGGAACCAGGGTTAATCAACTAAGCTGCAACATACACTTGCAATATACACACGCACGTAATACCGGCAAAATGGAGGTTTTTCCCAGAAATTTACAAGGTTGCATTACATTTGATGCTTTGAATTTTGAAAGCTCAGTCTGAAGTTTGGCACTTAAGCACTAAATATTTGTCATGATGAACATGTTCTAACCGGCGGAAAAGCGAAGTTATACAACTCACTCTCTCTTTTCCTATGTTAATTACGTGCGTATATATAGCTGAGTGCACGCTACAGAGAGCTTCGTTGCTCTTCTGTATCGTGCACCGTTCGGATAAGTTACTTGCGGATGCACGGTTACTTAGCTACCTAGTTAGTTACTTACTAGTTAGTTAGTTAGTTACTTAGTTACTTAGTGGCGGATGCACGGTAGACGCTGGGAGGCCTGGACCTAAACTAATTTGCTGCGCAATGCAGAGAAATGCAATGAAAGCAGTGAAATGAAATGAAATGCAATGCAATGCAATGCAATGCAATGCAATGCAATGCAGAGAAATGCATAGCGCAGCAGTGTGTGCAGCTGAGCTCCAACCTAGACAGCTCTGCTGCACACCAAAAAAGGCCTCCCAAGTCCCAGCCTCGGCAATTTACTGCCGGATAACCTTTTAAATTGCTTTAATTTATGTTCTCAGTTGCAGCATCAGAGAATCAAGCTTCATTGGTTTAGTGGCAAGCTTCATTTGTAACTTGTTTCGTTGTATAAGTACTTTGCAACATGACATTCAGAGATTAATGCAGCGTCGCACGCTTCGCGCACTCGTGCCACACACTCAGAGCTTCCTGCACGGCGTGCGTATAAATCTCTGAATGCACGCAAAGCCGTGCTATAAAGTATACATGTATTCAAATGTGCCATAACAGAAAATAAGCAAGCAAGTAGGCCCCAAAAGGGGCAGTATTCCTTTACAGACCTTTTCTTTATTCAATTGCAAAATTGTTTTTGTAGGAAGCTCCAGATTTTGTTTACAATTTCACTTGACTTCCCTTATCAGCCTATACTTGCCATGCCTGGCAGAACATGTGATGTCCAGCGCAAGCTGGTACCTACCAGAGATG
Source organism: Trissonchulus latispiculum (assembly GCA_030248195.1). NCBI lineage: Eukaryota > Metazoa > Nematoda > Enoplea > Enoplida > Ironidae > Trissonchulus > Trissonchulus latispiculum. The sequence continues at coordinate 16,286 of JASAND010017718.1, forward strand.
AAACCGGGTCACCGGGTCACCGGGTCACCGGGTCAGTTCGGGTCACTATATGGACCGGGTCACCGGGTCACCGGGTCAGGAGCTCTGACCCGGTCTTGACCCGGTATTTTTGATTGGAGGAATTTTTTTGCTGTTATAGGATATTTTTCAAAGTTTTACCAATTTTTGTCAAATGAAAACTTCAACATGCTCAAAAACTAGCAATAGAATATTCTTAACTTGAGAAAAGCTGACTTATTCTTATTCTTAACTTATTCTTAACTTAGTTTTTAAAAATGCTTGTCGCTGTTGTAGTGTCCTCATAATATTTGTAATGTTCTGTCAAGCTTAGATCTAGGCTTGAAACTACAATGATTGTTTTGAATCTTAACTAAGAAATTAAAACTATTACATGGGCCCTGAGAGTCTGAAATCTTTATTTTAAAATCTAAAATTTCCCATGCTCCATCTACTGTAAGTGATATATTAATAGCTGCTGCTATTATTTTTGGAGGGAGAGGGTCAGACCGTGGGTTTCAAATCTCGATAAGACGGAAAATCTCAGCAAAACAAGGTTTACAGATTCTGCGTTTTACTTTGCATTTTTTGCAATTGTTATGGCTTACTACATATCTTCAGGAACCAATTGTGATTAATTTTATTTCATATTCGCTGAATTCTGGCCATATGAAAAACATTTCCAAAGAATTTCCGCTGAGCGAAACTTCAATCATACAACTAAATGAAATATTTTACCACAATATATAATGATAAAACAGAAAAGTGATAATTTTAAACCCTATGATTAGAATTAGATGATGTTATGACTTTGGCAAAATATTTTGTTCCAATTTGTTTGATTCAGAAAGTTATGTAGTTTACCTCACATTACTGAGTGCAAAATCGTGCAAACGTTTTGCTTTTTTCCGGCTTACTTATAATACTCACTTTCCAATGCTACTACTTTAAGGAAAGCAAAACTTTTGCCTAACTTGATATTTCAGTCCTCAAAAATGTCCAAAATGGTAAAACACTCATCGCACCCCAATAAAGTGTTTTTTAATTTTTTGCAAGCTTAAACCTGAATTTTCAAAAATACCGGGTCACCGGGTCACCGGGTCAGAGATCGACCGGGTCACCGGGTCACCGGGTCAGTAAATAGTGACCCGGTTTCATCTCTGGTACCTACCTACCTAATGCACCGATGTGTAGCTCCCTTGCTACACTGGTGCTCAAAAATCTGCAACCTTTTAGATTGCTGGCAGTCGAAGACTGCGCGACGGCTCTCTGTTCAGTTTCTTAAATAGGTTCTAAACCTAATTTGCGTAATCCAAATGCAAAAAAATCTGACCTAAGCTAGCCCTGTGTTGAAGATAGGGCTTCTAAATGGGAAAATGACTCAGTGTTCACTAAACATAGAAGTTTCTACTTTATACATTCCTGCTCCAGCAGGAATAAAAATGGAAAGGCAGATTAACATAGTACGCATATCACTAACCAACTCCATTCCCAAGAAAAAATTGTATATGAACTGAGTGAATGCTTACTAAACTTCGGAGCAAGAACGTACGGCACCACTCCACCTGGCCAAAGGGAAGACTCTTCTCGTACTGTATTTCTGTGCTTTCCCTAAGCATCATTACTAATATCAAAAACATATTTCGCAAAATCAATATCTCACAATAAGGCTGCT
>JASAND010017720.1:0-16302 GCA_030248195.1 Trissonchulus latispiculum
AACAACTGTTTTTGTACTGATCTTACTTTCGTGTATTATTTAGGACATATACATTATGTGTAGTTCACACTAATTACACTTTCTGAGGCGACTGGCGGCGAAACTATCTTTCTGTTGTTTTGTACAGGATTTTTTTCCAAACCATCCTAAACAACTTAGTCTCTACACTTCTCCACTGATGAGCCGCAAGTGTTTGAACCAAGTCTGGCAGAGGTCGCATGCACTACTAATATAGGAACTTTATATGTTTTACGTGTATATATAGCTGGAAAGTTCATGAATTAGCACGAGAGAGTGTATTTTTATTTCTTTAATTTCGGTCGGACTTCTATTTTGTGTTAACTTCTTCCCAGAAAATAAATCCCGGAAAAGGAAAATAAAAAGTTGGTACGTAACCTAATTTTACTATATTTGTTTGAGTGAACTGGTTAGGGTACTTGTAGAGTGATTACTCTCGTCCCTTTCCATACCACTCTAGCGCTGTTGCGCTCTTTTTTAAAATGTTTACGAAATTATATCGCCGTATAAACAATCTTTCTTTCTAGATAGAGTAGAGTTAACGAGTTTGAACGTACCTCAATGTTTGAGATATAATTCTAGATTAATAGTTTTTCCTTTCTCATAAATTAAAAGTGCTTTTATTTAGATTTTCAAACTTACGTACCATTCCATATACACTCTCATTTTTAACCTAATTCTGAACAAAATTCGTTTAATGCTATCCTACCCCCTTCCCTTTTACGACTTTCAGTCGTACTAAACGTCTATACTTACGAATTGCGACTTTCAGTCGTACTCAGTGATTTACGACTTATGTCGTACTAAATGACTAAATGTCCCTACTACATACGTATATGTCGTAATAAAGTTTTATGTCTGCTAATGTTTATCTAACTTGATATCCAAAATTTTGTGACAATATGGTACATACATATATGTGATATTATCTTCAAGATCCTCAATTAGAAACCGTTCTGTATTGCACATCCATTCAGATATATTTCATATATTTATAATGACTACAAAAATAAATTATATAAAAACAGGCTTATAATTCTTTCAGATTTTACAAAAATTGTACTAAAATTAAAGGAATGTATACGTATATGTATTGTCGAATGCGAATCGGATTTTTGTCTTTTCTTCAAATGTCAGATTCTTCCAAAATTGAAATTGAATTGTTGTGTTGTATTGTTGAATGAGAATGCGGTTTTTGTCTTGTCTTCAGAAATTTGTAATCAATGTATTTTTCCTGCCTTAGTACCTAGAAATAACATTTAAGTAATAACGAAATGAAATAACGAAACTAAAGAAATAATGAAATAACATTCAACTGGGCAATAGTAAAATCCGTTAAATTACCTCTGTTAGAATTTCATGTTTTATGTTTGCAATGTCTAAATATTAGACAACCAATTGGAACTAATATTATACAGAAGTGTCCGTTTTCTTACGTTTTGTTAGCGGTTTTCAAAAGTATATATTTATTCTAACGAAAATGTTCTAAACTAATACACTTGTACAAATGTGTCATGTGATTAAATTCTGGTGGCAATCAAACTGACAAAGTGTGAAAGGGTCAAAGTTTGCACTTAGAAGAAGTCTCTATTTTTGGCGTTTCATTCTAATGCAAATAAATTGCTACATACCTTTTTATATTATCGGGTCACAGTTTGGTACAGTTTATCAATTTATCAGAATGTTTGAACTTTGAAAGACAAATGCATACTACGCATGTCTCTGCATGCTTGATTCTGCAAAACAGGTAGCACAAGCGGAAGTTATACATGCGTTCTGAACGCACATAAATAAGAAGATTTTTTTAGTATAACTTCAACAAAGTATGCTAGTTTTTGTACAAAAGTTGAGGGCATATGGCCATTTGAAACTGTTGTATGTTTAACATAATTATAAAAACAGACAAATTTTGGAAATTTTTTAAAATAGTTCATTTTCTGCTTAAACATCCTATCGTGTAGAAAACTCGGTTTCTTTGTATTTAGAGCCAAACAAGGCCCATTTTAAGGCAAAAATAAGCATTTTCGTTAAAAGGAGATTTGGACCCCGGGATCGCCCACAGCAGAACGTAGCCAGACAAACCCTATACCGATTTAATCTGTAGGTTCTATTAAACAAATGTATGCATTAGTTTGCCCTTTCCTACTAAGAAAAATTTTAAGTTTGGAATTTGGGTTCTTCCCCGCCAACTCTAGGTCACAGGTCATACCGGAAGGGTCAAGGTAGTGTCATATCATAGAGCGCAGCAGTTGCCCTGCATATGGATATAATCCGTTTTGGTCTAGGTCTTTCCAGTAGTTCAGGGTGGCCCGGCAAAGTTTGCCACGTTTCCGCACTTGGTCTGACTCCAATTTTCAAAACTACAAAATGCCATCAAATTTACACAAAAGCAGCCGGATCACCATAATACATGTACCATGTACATGCTCCATGACAGCTGTGGACGCTCTTCAAGATAGGCTATTAAAATCCTATATAGCTACATAGCTGAGCTCACACTGGCAGCGGTTTTCCACCTTGATTATACATTATGCATTATTCGTATATGTACGTTTTAGCTTTACAGTACTGTGAATGTGATCTACTTTTCATGGGTGATCTGTTCTCAGATTTGTGGTGCTCTGAATATCTCCTGTTTCACCATCAGTTCGCGTCCCTCTCCTCCCCGAGTGATCGCCGATCCTGCCAAATCGCTCAACACGGAAGAATAAATTTTTGCTCAATTTTTTGTTTCTAAACTATACTGTGCCTTTAAACGTTTGTTTCTTTTTGTTTTTTATGGTGAAGATTATATATTTATATGTTGTACATTTTGTATATATCAAGGATATTATTTGTGCTAATAAAACCGTCTTAAGATATATATTCGTTTCGGTGCCCTTGCAGAATGTATTAATAGGGTCGCATGCACTATCAATATTATTGCTGGTTTTTGGTTGCGAAACCAGTAGAGTCGTTGGCCGGCCGAGGAATCTCAATACTGCCAGTCCAGCCGGCCGTCGGACATCACCCGGCCGGTGTCGTGAAATATTTGGTCCCAACAAATATTTGTTCCCCCCCCCCCCCTAAAAGCTGAAATATTTGTTCCCCCTAAATATGCGTTCCCCCCTCGGAGCGATAGGTTGAAATATTCGTTCCTCAAGTATTTGTTCCCGTTGAAATATTTGGTCCCCCTATAGGCTGAAATATTTGTTCCCCCTGAATCATTGCTTCATTGAAATATTTGCCCCCCCCCTAAATTCAGTTAGCGGCATTTTTCGAAAATAGGTTCCAAACTCTGAAGATAGTGAAAAGATAAATCGGATGGAATAATACCGAATTAATATCAGAAATAGATCTCATGAGATCTCTGTCAAATGAAAATTGGAACCGGATGCTCAGCGATTCTTGAGAAGGTTATTTATGAGCTGACGTGGGCGTGACCTCCCTATTCATTACAAATCTTTTTTATTTTAAACTAGTCATAAAACATCGATCGCATCACTGACAATAACAAATTTTCAGAATTCAGAATGATTCTTCAAGATATGTATGAACAAAGCTCAGAGAATAACTAGTGGTGGACTTATTTTGATAATGCTAACAAAAAATCGAACAAAAATGCAAACAAACAAGAGATGTAAAAACCGAAACCGTCACCGTAAAAACCTGTAAAAACAGCATGTCAAAACATTACAAGAATGGATACGAATTGAAATTAAAAATTCAACTTCATCAGCGGAGGATATTTCAGTCAAACAGTAGACATCTATGCCTGGTCTCCAAAGGGATAGGTCAACGTTGTGAACAGATTCCACAGTGGGAGAGCGCATTTCCATCATAGTGAAGCAATTCCTGTCCAAAAATAACTGCTTATAAAGTGATCCTGCCGATGGACTGTCAAACCAGCTAATTTCAAATAGTGGGATTGTAGTGAAACTGCGTGAGGAAGAAGGTTTACTGCTTCGTCAGCAGAACAATCGTCAATTATGTCCACAGGCAAATACGAGGATCAAAGACAAAATTAAGAGGAGATCTATGGCGAGATCTTGCGCAGATTTTTTCTGACATTTAGTTTTCGTTTTGAAAAAGCTCCCCGGCAACTGTTTTAACACGTTCCCGACGGCAAAATTTTTGCTTGGTTCTCCAAAATTGTATTTACCGTCCTGAACTCATCGCTAATGTGACGACTTCTGTCTTTGGTCAGAATCGATCAGCTTGATGAGATCAGTTTGGTGAGCTATTCAGGCCGTGGACGTAAATTTACGACTTTCACATTTTTTGTAGTATATTGCAGCAAAAAAATTAAAAAGACGTAATTTTAAGTCCAGATTTTAAGCATAAAACTGTACAAATTTTTTGACCAAAATTTTCTGCGTGGACGTAAAATTACGTCCAAATGATTTTTAACCTAATGAACGTGTCAGACTTTATTCCGGCCTTTGAATCAAGTCTAAATCCTTTAATTTAGCCATTTTACATATGTCTAGTTGCAAAAATCTTACCCTTTTATTCAGAATCTGCTATAAAAGACACTAGAATTTGGACGTAATTTTACGTCCAAAGCATAATTTGAAGAAATTTTAAAGACGTAAAATTACGTCCCTCGCCGGGAAAGTGTTAAGTAAACACTAAACATTTACATATTTTGCACAAAATTAAGCTTTCGCTTTAGCTACCTATATGTATATATTTTCGCATTCATCATGCTCTAATTTGGGGAGGACCAAATATTTCAATGAAGCAATTATTCAGGGGGGTCAAATATTTCAAGGGGAACAAATATTTTGAGGAACAAATATTTCAGCCTATCGCTCCGAGGGGGGAACGAATATTTAGGGGGAACAAATATTTCAGCTTATAAGGGGGGAACAAATATTTGTTGGGACCAAATATTCCACGACACCGGCCGGTCTTCAGAACCGGACACACTTGATATTATCTGTTATATTTAACCAGGAGTAACTGCGGTAGTGTTGTTTCAGTAGGCCATTTTAGTTTCAGTTTCAGCCGGCATCTAACAATCTTTTCAGTTTAAAGTCGTTGCCCCTTTATGTTTTCAGTTTCAGTCGTTGACTCAAAATTTTTCAGTTTCAGTCGGCGCTTCAAAATAATTTCAGTTTCTGTCGTTGCCCCAAAATATTTTCAGTTTCAGTCATTGACTCAAAATTGTTTTGGTTTCAGTTTCAGTCGGAGCTCCAAAATAATTTCAGTTTCAGTTTCAGTCGTTGACCTAAAATTATTTCAGTTTCAGTTGTAGTCCAACCGCAGTTTCAGTTCAAAATTTTAGTTTCGGTTATTTGTCAAAATTAGTTTACTTTCACATTCGGACATTCTACACTGTTTATTCTGATCATAATACTTAATCGACTGCTAACAAGCTCAAACAAAATTCAGCACGATTTCTAATCTGAATTCTGAACATTTATCTTTAAAATTGTGGACCAATTATTAAAACCTCTGAAATTTTATTGTATATTTTGTTAGCTAGTTTTTCTGTTCATTACTGTAATAGAATAGGTCCCTTCATCACTTCCAGATCCAAGGCAACAAGCAAAGTTGGATACTCTATAACCCGGTTCATTCTTATTTTCTGAGCGTTCGTTTGTCTGTTTCTTCGAATTTCCGTTAATCCGTTTTACTGAACTCACAGATCAGTTCTTTTCTTCCCTAGCTTTCCGTTTCCTCCAGCGGAATAAAAAGGGAAAGTCAAGCTGTTAAACGAGTAAATTTTACTGAAACAGAAGTATAGCAAATCCAAAAAAGAGTTAATTATAACAACAGCCAATCTTTACAAGAAAGCCAGACACACATCAATTTTTGGTGTACTTGTACACAGCAGATTGGGTTAAGAATGTGATGGTGTGCGCGGGCGTAAGAGCAAACCTCCGCAACAAAACTTTTGTGGGAACGTCAGCAATAACCTTTAACAGGGCATTAGCTGTATGCAGAAACTGAAATAGTGTAATAGAAAAAATTTCAGTTTTCTGGGCATGAACTGAAAGCGGTTTCATTCAGCACCAGCGTAGTCAGAATTCGTATGTTTAGGCAGGAACTGAAACAGTTTCAGATTTTCATAGTTTCAGTTTCAGTTTCAGTTCTAGACTAAGCATAGATTCAGTTTCAGTCGTTAAGCCAAAATTGTTTCAGTTTCAGTCGGCGCTCCAAAACAGTTTCCGTTTCAGTTTCAGTTTCAGTCGTGATTTCGTGATCGTTTCAGTTTCAGTTTCGGCTATTGAAAGATGACACGAGTTCTAGTGCGCTCAATCAGTGAACTGTTGCAAAGGTTATGCACAGGAGGAATATACGACAACTATGCGTCTGCCAAGGAATCACTATCGGATCCACGAAGTTAGTAGTTATAGGAACTTTATGAAGGGGACAATCAATGAGTAGAGGATCTGTGCCAACACCGGTTAACTCCCAGTTTGCACAGTAAATGTCCTACAATTGCCAGGGAATTAGCCCGTTTTCGCAAAAATCAGGGAAGACATTTGCCGTTTTCGCAAAAACTTACACTTCAGTATTACAACTTTTAAGACAACTGAAAAACTAAACAGCCATCCCTCAATTATTGGACTCTGTTCTGACACACATGGATTAATCTTGCGGCTTGCACGGCTGAAGAATCCATGGATATTCCGATTTCAGCGAATGGCGGATTCTGACGCTATTTCAAATTACTATCATAGCGATGCCGAGATAAACAAGCAGTCACAAGCTGTCTTATAGGTTGTAAATGTCTACTGTAACCTACTACTGTCCGGTTGTCTTCATAGCTACCCAACTGTGAAACAAACCAAGGAAACGGACAATCAATTTTACTCTATCTGATATAAGGTGGAGAACTAAAATTACAATTACGAGTCGAACGTAAAATTCTCTCAATCACACACTACTATAATATATAATTACAATATGTGCAGTGCAGACAACATATATAGCACAAATTACCAAGTGCTACACATGTTAAGTATAACACAGATAGCGAGCAAGGGAAGAAAATACTCCAGGAACATATTAACACTTCACAAACCACAAAAATAAAATGTAACTATTTCACTGACAGTCAAACATTAAATTTTATTTCACTTCTGGAAACGGTAACAACTGATAAAACAAATTCCCAAAATACGGGAAACCTTTATCTAACTGCAACTCCCTTGGAACTGAACACGAAACGGATGGATCGAATCCAAAACGTGCATAAATACTCAGCTTCTTTTAGTTCATTAGAAAGGCTAGGATGCCCCAGCTTAACTGTAACAAAGCAAATAAAAACACAGGTATACGTCATGCACGTGTACATAAGTAATGTTTTAGAACGGACGTTCGGCCGTTCAGCCGCTGGCTTAACACAAACATTTATAGTTAACGCAACAATTTGAGCAGAGCAGCAAATGTTTACAAAAGAAATCCAACGCTGAATGTGAACCTTTTCCAAATATATAAATTAAAAACAACCGATTCCATTGCCTTTGTAATGCACAACATAAATATTTTGCAACTTTCTAGCTCAGATTGCCTTCAAACACTGAAGAATATGTCTGGTTAGTCGCCGGCCAGCCGGTGGCATTTTTTGGCGGCCAGCCGCCGGCCGGTTGGACCCGGCCGTTCTAAAACACTATACATAACCCGAGCTGATTGAACTGTCAAAAAACAATCAATCAGAACATGGTAAATGAAAAATCAAGTGATCCAACGGTTCAAGTAAGATTTGGAACAGAGAGTTTGCTTTAACGGTACAGTTGCAAAAACCCTGGACTCATGAAAGAACGAACGAAACTAAGATGTATCACTACAGCACCTCCGACCCTAAAAATTCGGGCTATAATGGAGATCGAACCATTGGCGATCTAGGCCAACGCTCCACCGATTGAGCCACCCAGGCACAATCGAATCAAGCTTAAGTTTGAATTTGTTCCAAAACTGCAGTGACATTTTAGAAGACGCTTTCGCGCCAGTTTAGAGATGTGTGTGTTTCTACGAGGGTAACACTTCTTGAGGTCCCCATTCCAAAAGTTCAACAGGCACGAATTTGTGGGGCGCGAAATTATTAATCAATATCCGACTGCTGCCTTTCTAAGCGCTTGCGCATTTACGCTACACATTTTAGATACGCTACACGCAGAATGCGTATTCCAGCAGTTACACAGATTAGAAACATGCGGCCGGAACACAGGATACGAAGACGGTAAAACGTTTCGGCAATGGGTGCCGTCGCCCCCCCCCACCCCAAAAAACCTAGAATAGTCAGTATGAAGGGTGGAAAAAACCAAAATCCAACCAAATTCACAAACAGTAAAGGAAGGAAGGAAGGAAGGAAGGAAGGAAGATCAGAGATCACGAAAATACTGACCCGCAGAACATAGGTATACAAATCAGGACCACTGTAGCCAGGGTTCTGAAAAAGGAGGAGAGGGGCGCACAGCCACAACGAAAAAGTTTTTAAAAAATGGCCAAGTCTGCACTAAAATTACCAGATTCCTTTTGGAATCCAGCCCCGCCCGGATACGCCCTAACAGCATATAAGTATATCTACAGTATCAAGGAAAAACACGGACAAATGCCAACATGCAAACAACGTTTTGAAACTATCAGAGGAAGAAAATGCACAATAACCAGCGAATGAAGCATGAGTGACTAGACAACTACAAACGTATATATTAATTAAATACACAGGATTTGAAAGGACAGTAACTACAGCACTTTATAACTACAGACAGAGAAAGAAGGAAATATTACATAAACTGCACAGGTGACAGACAATACCCTATATAGTCAAGACACGCTCTTAGGACGGTGCAAAAACAGCCAACAATACATATCTATCAACAACTCCTAAAATAATTCCTTAAGTATAACAACTCCGGACACAAAAGGGCAAATTTTGTCTAATCGACATAAAAAAGTAACGCAGTTGAAGTTAGACGTATGCTAGAACTATTGTACAAATGCTAACATCAATATCACCAAAAACAATGGAGTCACACATCGAAACTAGCAAGTACCCGATGAAGCTGCTAAACATTGAAAAACGCCCTCCTAAAATCACAGTATTGTTTGTCAGTTCAAGGGAGTGGTCTAGGGGGCCCCCTAAAATCAGGGGAAAACAAGATCAAATTCCTCTCAAAAAGAGATAAGTATTGTTGTCTACAAAGCCCCCCCACGCTAAACTCCTACAGGATAAATTCCAGTAAAGGACTGGGACAATAAGCACAAGAAGTGAAGTCTCAAAAACCAAACGACAAAAAACAAGACACAACAACTTACATACATGTCATCGACAGCTATACACTTATACATGTACCTATACATCAATCAATAAATCAATCATTCAATCAATTAGTTAGTTAAGGACAGATCCCATCATTCGACTGGACTGATTTCGAAGTCCGCCGGCAGATGGGATTGTCGTCGCGGAAGCGGAAACAGACTGGGACGAGCCGCCTCCTAAAAGGGATGAGGAGATGGCCCCTCGAGACAGAGCGGGATTTGGGGACGGTCCCCCAGGAGGAGGAGGAGGAGGAGGAGGATAGGGAATCCGGAAGCAACTGATGTCCATAAAATCACAAATCTGTGTGCAGACCACATAGCAGTAGCAGGCCAGATTCAGCCCACAATAGACCTACAACAGAAATAGTAGACCGGTATACACACCATCGGAGGCTGGTTCTTCCTGGGTAAGAGCGCTCACCGCGCCCATTGGCTCACACCTGTTTCGGAGACTAAGGCATGACGGCACGCAGGCGTCTTTCACTATTTCCTTATGAGTATGTACAAAAGAAAAAGTAGTTAGTTTTAGTTCCAGTATTTTTGACGAATAGACGGAAAGGTTCAAACGACTTCTAGAGTGCTCCCCAAAGTAGGCAAATTTTAATCAAATTTAAACTAAGCATATAAACAATGAAACTTTACTTTTGTTTTTAGAAAACGTGCAGTTTTTTCAAAATCTCGTATATTATTTCCAAAGTTCCCACTTTTTGTATGTTCCTGCTTAAGAACTTCTGTAATACACACTGTTATTTCTAAAGGTGAAGCAATGCCAAGGATGCGCGTACATACTAATCTGAATCCAAATTTAAATTAAAAACCCTGTGCCTTTAAGCACGTATATATCATTTTCATAAAAACTCCAGGCTGGCACATAACCTTTCACCTAATTATTCATATCAAATAATGCCCCCAGTTTACTTGCCAAATTTCGCAAACGATAATGATAATATTGATAACCATTTCAACTTTCGATAAAAACTACACTTGACCTACACCAAAGGCTTATGTAAGCTAAATACGACATATACGTATATAGGTAGTCGAGTAACATGCATAATTTCTACATAATATGCATGGTAATCATTTAAGCAAATGTTTAACAGTGAAACTGGCAAAGGTAGTACAGTGCGAAGCAATAAAATATTCCTTTATATCAACACCCATAAGCGCTGCGATAAGGCTAATTGCACATCTAGAAACGTCTTCAAGTGGCGGAATTCTAGAAATTTTGGGGGCCTGGTATGCGAATTCACGCAGATGTTTGAAAATTGTAGAAATAGCCGTAATGGGAACGTTGAAACAGATTAGCTGAGATTGTGTAAGCACTACACAGGGATCCATTTTTGAGCCAAATTTTCGACTTTCTCCGTTGAGTTTCACAATACTTTATTGTCCAAACCGTACAAAGAATTTCTTAAAGCTACTTTTTCGCTCCCAAAATATTCCGACAAACGTTTACAAAGCCAGACAATTTTTATATTAAATATTTCCACAATTTTAAACTGTGGCGTCTGGAAGTTAAACTTTTATTTTAGCCTTCAAAATTTCTTAGTTAATTGTTGCAGATTTGGCTTTAAAGTTTATGTAAAAAATGTATATAGTCAAATTCGAATGTTCAAAAACTAAAAACTTTAAGGCCTACACGACAAATTCTAGTTGAAGTGTATTACCGTTTAACCGTTTGGGAATATTGTAAGCATAAAAATGTCCAGGCTAACAAATGCTTTCCAGGAGATTGTTTGATGCAAAAATAAAAACCCTATTTTTCTCATGTTCTATGTTTAGGGTTGTTCCGATATGAAATTGGAAGAGCTGGGCACGGGCCTAAGTTATCAGCCGGGCCTGGCCCGGAGCCCAGGGACGCTACAAGGTCAGGAGCTCGCTACGAGGCCCGGCCCCGCTACTAGACCCGGCCGCTGGAAGTACTATACTCACAAACTGAGCCTGGCAGGCACGATAAACCAGGAAGCCCGGTCCATAAAACCGGACCCGGCTTTTAGCCAGAGCCCAGCCGGGCCCAACACAAAATTTTCCGGGGCCTCGTCTAAACCGAGCCGGTCCGGCCCGGAGCCCGATACACGGTCCGGGGACAACCCTAGCTATACTTAACAACAAGTAGACCTCAACTTTGTAGTTAAGTTACTCAACAAACAACAGCAAGACTTGTGACTTTGGTCTTAAAGACTTCGATAAAATGGGGTTTGGAAACTAAAAAATATGTAAAAACCAGTGACACAAGATACGAAAATCAAAAGTGACCTCGGGATGGACCCTTCTGTGAATTGAGCACTTTAAACGAACTCGAAATCGGATACTGATACTTTTCCACTAGCTACGTAAGAAACGTTACGTACGTACAGTAAAATTACAGTGCAGTATCACAGTAAGTTAGGTAAGTGTCTGAGCATATTTTACTTGGACGCCTAGCACCATAATTCGAGAGACGAGAACGTTACCAAAACATGCCAAAAATTACTCCACTATAGTTGTACCATCCGTTCAAGAAGGCTAACTCTTATTGCATTAATACAGCAGATTCAGCAGTAAAAAATTACTGCGGAATTCTTATACCACAAGTTCAAGAAGGCTAACTCCTATTGTCTCAATAAAACTGATATATACATAGTGTTAAAAAAATTATAAAAATTCATAGGCAAAACCGGAAAAGTACAAGGGATTTCAGGTCTGTCAATAACTGGAATACAAACAAAGCTAATCCCATATGTACGTATATACTTACAGTACACATAAGCAGGACAAAGTATTCAGGTAGAAAATTGTTAAAGTATTGATTGGCCAGGAGCATGAACGGACCGTACAGAATAGAATCGAAGGACTGAAGCTCACTCTTTGTCATGTGAGCCAACTACAACATACAAAAACAACAACAAATACAATACTATAACACTAAATAATAAATATAATATAACACAATGTTACATTCAATCAAACTCAGATTATCAATAAATTTAGGGCAGGGTCTTATTCTTGGGGCATACAGACCGTAAATTGGTAAACTGTCCTGCATGCAGCTACACCGACTCTTCCAAACTGAAATTACACTTCTTGTCAGCTCATACTTAAACTTAAAATTTCAAACCAAGTATCCCAAACGATGGGCAATGGTACGGTACTGAGTGTTAACATGCGGTAAAGGGCTGTGGGGCCCCACCTGAAAAGGATAGTACCTATGTAAATTTTTCAAAACAAATGGCCAATATGCACTAAAATAGCCAAAAATTTTCTCTTTAATTTTCAAAAGGGGGCGGAGTCAGTGGAACCCCTGACTCCCCCACTCCGATATTTTTTAGTGGGATGGGGGGTGGGCAGGGTATTTTTTACAGGGGGGGGGGCGGCCCACCCCCCGAAAATGCCTTCCCCCCCCGAAATCGCCCCCCCCCCCGGGATTTTGGTCTGCCCCCTTAATGAGGTCTACATTTTTTCCAAAAATGGTCAAATTTTCAAAAATTTTCCGGCTTCGCCGGAGATTTTTTCGTAAAAAGGGCTATTTATACCTTAAATCCTGGCATTTTTGAGAACTTTTTGTGTTGCACCATGCAAAATACGCCAAAAATACCATTTTTTGGCTCATTTGGCAAAAAATCTTCCCCCCCCGAAAATTTCTTCCCCCCCCCCCCGGGCCCGGGGGGGGGGCCGGGAAGCCCCCCCTCCCGGAAAAAATCCCTAAAAAATACCCTGGGTGGGCGGCCGCCTTCAAAATCCTAAAAATGCCAGCCACAGAATATGAATAATATGAAATATGACGAAACCAGCCCGCAGCAATGTGCCACGAAACTCAGCTACAGAGAGATACAGAATCCACAATTATATAAATTGAACAATGATGGGGATTAGTAGCAGCGTAGAAAAACGTTGCAAAGCAGTAGTGTAGAGTGTGTAGTGTGAGGAGACTGACCACAAGCCGATTGGTGATCTTGGAGGCGACAATGCCGAAGGTGATGATGTAGAGGACGAGGTGGTCCTCAAAGACCCTGGTGCCCCCGTCGGTGCCGGTGGAGTCGGCGGCCTTGAAGTAGACGAGGAGACAGGGAAGGATGGCGCTGAGGATGGGGACGCCCGGGAACAGGACACTCGTATCCTGAAAACACAACACCAAACACTCCACTTCCCACTACACATAGCACACACACAGAGAATACAAGTATAGTAAAAGTTTTACAGTTTGCAAAAATTTTTAAATCTACCAATTTTTAAACTAAATTTTACACATTATTACGTTTTACAAAAATAAGCTTACACATTTTCAGTAACATTATGTTACCACCGCCCGGAAAGTACTATGATTAATTGTTTAGAGGCAGCAGGAGGGGGATTTCTGTGAAAATAATATGGTGTATTTTTTGCTTAACTCAGTCACGAGCAATTTTACACAGCAACAGTCAACCCGAATTCAACCGCACATTTTCAGTAGACAAGACTCTGACATAAATCCGGTTCTCCAACTGCTTCAAAACTCAGAATGAAACTGTTGTTATTTTTTAGGATTTTCGGGGCGGGGGGTAGGGCGGAGGTTAGATTAGGTTAGAGAGAGTATATATGTCTTACAGCAACAGTGGAACCGTTCTTGCCGACACCGCCAGTGAAAACAACGACCATGTATTTGTAGGCCTGGAGAATGCCGAGGGCAGTGCTGCAGACAAGCATCAACCAACGAATCTCTACCAACCCCAAGACCTAGAACAAACATACTAATAATGAGCACAGAAATAATAATAGGCTACCAAATGGTTGTCCTAATTCTACTGTTTTTCACGCAAATCATAATGAACAGGTAAATAATTACAGAGATATATACGTATTAGGGGGAGCGCGTTAGCGCTCCCCCTAGAATAGGGAAAATTTGACGCAATGTGTATAATCTGGACATTGTTTGGCCTGTGGCCAGCGGAGGAGTGGACCGATCGGGCTCAAACTGGGTGTGTGAAGAGCCTGTGGGCAGGGGTACATGCTGTGAAAATTTCAGCCGGATCGGCCGGGTAGATCTTGAGATATGAAAATTGGCCCCCCGCGCAGGTCGCGTTTCTCTCCATCACTGTTTTTTTTGTGTTTTTTATTGTGTTTTCGCACACTTTTTTTTAAAAAAACACACAAAATTTTAAAAAAACACACCAAAAAGCACACTCACATTTTCACCTGAAGGAGCGAATTTTTATTAATTTTAAGCCTAATTTTTAAGTTTTTCCAAAAAATTTTGCGCCTTCGGCGCAAGTATTCACTATATATCTATGTTTTTACTTCTGTTTGTTTTCGTCTAGGCATTAGTTTTCGTGTAGCCTTCATTATTCTAAGCAACGGTGTCATTAGGGACTGTATAAGCAAATTATTCTATGAAATTACGTTTCCAAATTCTGCAAATGACTGGAATAAAATAAACTGTCGAAAAGTAAAAGGATTGAAGGATTTCAGACCAAAATTGTCACAATTTTCAAAAAATTCTGAACGTCTGGGGGACTCCGCCCCCAGACCCCCCATTGTAGCGCAAAAAAGACGTCATCAATGCAAATATTTAACGTTCAGAACATTGAAATGTCGTTTATGAAGACTGAGCATGCAATATATACTTTGTACTTCTTCTGTAAAACGCGAAAAATGCTAAATATAGTTTAAAATGCTGTAAAAACCGTTAAAAACGTGTTAAAACTGCGAAAAGCGAATTTCAGGAAAAACACAGATTTTTTAAAAAAACACACATTTTCTTAAAAAAACACACTAAAAAGCACAGGTAAAATTTTGAAAAAAAAAACCCTGCTCTCCATTTTTTTTCCACCAGGGGTGCAGGTCGGAAGACCCTTCAGAGCCGTACTATTTTAGGTTTTTTTTGTACAAAAAGTTCCGCAATTCCGGGGAAATTACTTTCCGCGGTTCCCGGACACCCCCAGATGGCCCCACCCCCCCGGTGGGGACCCCCCAAGTGACCCCCGAAAAAAAACTAAGTCCGAAAATATTCTAGCCACGAAATAGATCGCAGCGAGCGAAGCCGGGCTCTCATATGGCTCGTGTGGCATGGCCCAAGGGTGAAGGGCTCCGGGAAGTGAGATGGTGCTGCTCGGTGGTTTGTGGCGCCCTGGCCAGGGGTCAAAAGTTAGTGTGTAGAAGGGGGGTCTGGGCCTACGGAGTAGGCAGCCCTATACATAAGAGCTGCTGGGCTGAGGTTTCGTATTCGAATAGGAACCCCTATATGGTGAATCTAAATGGCCCATTAGTTTCGCTCTAGGACCTATCCATGTGGCTGGGTGGCACCCTGATGGTGGTGGGCCCTACCGTGTCGCAACTCCAACTTTAACCTCTTCTACAGAAATATCTACAGTGAGCAGGTCTCTCTTATTTGGGGTTTGGGGTGGGGTGCGGGAGCACTACAGCATAGGCTATAGTAGGTTTCGCCCGGACCCCTGTGGCGCCCTGGCCAGGGGTCCGGACCGGGGACCGGGTCCAAAATGGCCAAAAATCGATTTTTCCAAAAGTGGCCAAGTTTGATATCAAATGAAAGCCCTTGGTGAGGCGAACATTTTTTGTCATTGGAGGACCCCTCCAAAGTGACCCCAGCGGCCTGTGGCGCCCTGACCAGGGTCCGGACCGGTCCAAAATGCCCAAAAATCGATTTTCCAAAAGTGGCTAAGTTTGGTATCAAATGAAAGCCCATGGTGAGGCGAACATTTTTTGTCATTGGAGGACCCCTCCAAAGTGGCCCCAGCGGCCTGTGGCGCCCTGGGCAGGGTCCGGACCGGTCCAAAATGGCCAAAAATCGATTTTTCCAAAAGTGGTCAAGTTTGATATCAAATGAAAGCCCTTGGTGAGGCGAACATTTTTTGTCATTGGAGGACCCCTCCAAAGTGATCCCAGCTTCCTGTGGCGCCCTGACCAGGGTCCGGACCGGTCCAAAATGCCGAAAAATCGATTTTTCCAAAAGTGGCTAAGTTTGGTATCAAATGAAAGCCCATGTTGAGGCGAACATTTTTTGTCATTGGAGGACCCCTCCAAAGTGGATCCCGCGGCCTGTGACGCCCTGAA
>JASAND010017721.1:0-30799 GCA_030248195.1 Trissonchulus latispiculum
TATCACCGGCGGCCATGACCGCTTCAAGTTCAAGCTCTATCGAAGTTTTGAGGTGTCCACGGAAACGGAATAAAAGGTGTTGACATCCTGTCTCGCTGCGCTCCTCGGAGCCGAACTGGGCAGGTCTCCCCGCTTACAGTCCGGTTGTCCAGCCCCGAAGAAGCATGGCGTCTCCCGGTCCCGTTCGTGATGCGCAAAAGGAACTCGCAGCCGGGCCCGAGTCATCCCCCACAGGTCCCGCTCCAACCGCTTCAGCAATAAGGGGAACCTAAAATTACTCCCACTCGGTCCGGAACTACGGTTTCCAAAACAATCTAGACGAGGTTCCGGGGAAGAGTATCCTCCCAGCGAATTTTATCCGGCCATTCCTCCATTGCTAGGCTCAATAGGGCAACTAATTGATCTCTCACCGTATGAAAACTTCGTCAATACAACTCAGTGGGCACTTCCATAAGCAGCAAATAGAGTTGAAAAATTCCATTGTATAGTTGAAAAAAGCTGCGTTATGCGCTCGAGATTGACGGAGGGGCCCGATTCACTTTCTAAAACAAAAATCTGTTGACTAGAATCCTCCTGAAAGTCTATGAGTCCCACCAAATTTTGTTGCTGTTGTGGTTGAGACTGTGGCGCCCCTCCGGACGTAACCGGGACTAAGGTTGGAACACCCGGGGGAGGTCCCCCCGGAGCGGGCGGAGCCTGTCCCTGTTGTGAAGGATGCCCCGGCACAAAATTTTGCTGCATACCCTGCGGGAGGGATGTCACCGGAGGTTGTTGCACCGGTACCCATATTGTTGTTGTGGGGCCGGTTGCCACCTGTTGTTGAAGCAAGGGTGGCGGGGGCCCCGCTGGAGGGGTCGGCGCCGGTTGCCACTGTTGTGGATGAGGATACACATACTGTTGGGGTAAAGGCTGACCGTACTGAGGGAAAGGGACTTGGGGAGGATAATAATTTTGTGGTGCCACTTGACCAGCCTGATTGTATTCCACCCCCGAGACCTGTTCCCGCCGTGAATTCTTCCGGGGATTCGTCCAATTAGACGGAGCTAAATTCGGGTACTTGTCCCAGCACTTGTCTGGGTCATGCCCTCTCCTATTACAGTGTGGACATTTCGGAAACGACCTACCCTCAGGCCGGGACATCTTGGCAAATTTCTCTTCGAAATATTCTTTCATGGCCTGCAATTGCTGTGTAATATCCGGCTGTTGTGTGGTACTCGGGCCACTTCCGGAAGCGTCCTTCTCCTTTGAATCCACCTGGAAAACCGGAGAAAGGTACGTAAGCGACTCAGGCTACGGCTTGGGAGATCGTGAGTCAACCTTGTCCACGATACGAAAAATTTGTTGCAAAGACGGTTCCTCCCCTCCAAATGCTGAGGCAAGAGCACCCTCGTACCTTGGATGAATTCCCAAAAACGTCTGATGGACACAGTGACGGTCCCTTTCTTCCTGGTCCTTCCAGATATCCAATGACATTGCCTGAAGTTCCGAAATGAACTTCCGGGCGTGTTCCCCCGGCCTCTGTTTCCGCTGTACAAAAGCTGTGTAACGATCCGCTATAGAAAGTTTAGGCCGTGGAAATTGAGACTGTAAAAGCTCTTTGAATTTCGTGTACGAATCTGTCACTGAAGGGCCCACCCTCGCCGCATATACTTGAGCTTTGCCCCCCAATTTGTTATAATGAAGACGAGGCCACTGCTCCTGAGGAATTTGATAGATATTAGCGGCAGACTCAAATTGTGGAAACCATTCCTCCACGGACATGGTTTCAGGCTCGAACTTAGGTACCTCCCGAAGGATGTCCATATACGTACGGTACAGACGGGCGTCATGAGATAAGACCGATGCGTCTGTAGCCTCCATCGTAGGCGGAGTCGGTCGTCGAATACCCGTAGATGGCGTTTTGTCCCGTCTAGACGTAAAGTACAGCCCGGAGTCCGCCTGAGTTGGACCAAGACCGGGGGGGGGGGCGTCAATGGAGGAAGTGAAGGTGTCGGACTCCCAGAGCTAGACGTCCCATTACATAGATTTTGCTGAGGAAGAGCCGTCTGCGGAGGCAGTACCTGATTCTGTGGCCGAGATGTTGCCACGACTGTACCTCCCGCACCAGAGGCATTCCCCTGGGCTAAAGGAGCACCCCCGCCCAGGTTAGCCGGGGCTGGGTCCGTCCCGGAGCAATTCGCTTGCTGGGGAGCACCCCCCTGGGCCCCCCCATTTGCTACCAAAGGATAACCTGCCTGGCCCTCGTAAATACATGTATAATACTGATTCATCTGAGGGTCGTAAAAGATTTGCGGTCCCCGTGTCTGGGCTCCGGAGCCTTCTGAGGTTCCTCCCCCTTAACTGTGGAGGACTCGCATGTACGTGCCCTGTGGATACTGTTGACAAGGGGGGCACCAAACAAGTCCTTCAGATTGTCCCCCCATTCCGGAGGCAGGATTTGTACTAGCCCCGACCGGAGGGTCCTGGGGAATCGAAATTTGACCATCTTGAGGCTGCGCCGGGGGATCCGGCTGTGTTCCTTGGAAAACTGGTAAGGACTGTGAAGTTTGAGGAGTCTGACCCCTCTCCGGCGTCTCGGACTCTGCTAGCTGGATTAGTTCCTCCGAAGGGGTCTGACGCCCACCCCCAGCCTCTACAAGGTCTCCCCCCCGAGACTGAGGGTGCGCGTCATCGCCTTTTTCATATTGATACAATTCCGCCACGGAAACCAACGGCAGACCCCGCTCTTTACACTTTTGATCAAAAAATTCTTGTAACACGTCATAGAGATCACCCTCTCCTTTATCAAGAACCATTTCTAAGTAAGCGTCCAGATCAGGGAGCCGTTTCCGTGCAGCGGAGTCAGGCCGGGCGGAGTCTCCCCCCGAGCTCCCGGCAACTGACTCCGTACCATGGGGAGAATCGAATCCAGCCGCAGAGCCCTCTAACGCTCCCCCCAAAGTTTTACTGAAGTTTCACGCCCAGCTTGAGCTGGCAAATCCGGGGTAACATGAACACGGGGGGAGGAGGAGGAGGGAATCTACGCATGTGGGGCCCCCCCGAATCTAGGCGGGGTCCCCCAAAAGCGGTCGAAAGAAGATTTCCAAATGAACCCCAGCCCCACGCATATTATTTTGGGGGGGGGGGTCACGACCCGGAGCAAAAGTGGAGGTCCCACCTCTCAACCATTCCGTAGCTAACTGGGGTGACGACGCCCTCCCCCCATTTGCTTGAGGGGCCGAATTTTGAGCGGTTCCCCGCCAGACCACAGGTTCCTGGGGGGGGGGTTGGGATCTTGGGGTCCCCCGCCCGATACCCGTCAGAGGTCTCCCGAGGGGAATCTGGGGCAGGGGTTCCCCCTGTCTGGCCCCCCGACCACCGCCGGACCTAGCTACCCCCGAAGAGTTTAGATCCGCCATTACACTAGAATTTTGCAAAAAATCTGAAGTTTCGCAAACCGGTAATTCGTCAAAAAGCAAAGCGACGTCGTTCTGACGCTTTGCTGTCGCTCTAGTAACTGGAGGAGAATAATTTGTACAAAAAGTTTTTAACATCTACCTCAGTCACGGTCGCCACATTTGTGAAATTTGGTCCTATATGCGTGTATATTCTCTTGAAATAAAGACCGGACTTCTTGTTAAATTTAGGAAATTAGTGCAGGTTCAGGTCAAAGGTGTGTGACGCTAAGAACTTTGATCTCGAAATTACTCTCCTAAGTGAAAACGTTCCTAAGGTAAAACTATACCAAATTCACTTTACTTCCAAAGAAATACAAAAGTTATTGAATTTCAACACTCGGCAAAGTTGACGACCTCAACAATATTAGACAACTACAAAACAAAGAAAAACACCAAAACCTACTAAATCAATAACAGTAATGGCGGACCTATTCTCAACAACTTCCCCCACTCAACTCACTGAAACTGGATTTTGCACAGACTTTAAATAGTGAAAAGAAATCAGTCAAGCCAACACTGATATGATTGATCGTTTGACATATATTATGAACTTCAACCTATGACGTAAATTGTTTTGTCACTAACTGAAATTTCAAATATCCTTTACAAAATATCATATCCTACTCCAAATACTGTAGTGCTAACTTCACAACAAAATATACGGTACAACTGAAATTACTGTAAATGCTTACTGTAGATTAGTACGATAGATGATTACTGTAATCTATTACTGTAAACATCATACTATAGACTTATTGTAGAATATTACTGTAGATTCTTACGGTCACACTTAGGCTTACAGTGAGGTATCTGACCAATATTCCACACTTATACAGTGGATATCCCACTTTATACAGTGGATGAACTTTTCTGGACTTACAGTCCCGAGTGCTATTTCCCACAAACAGTGGAAGACTTACTGAACATACAGTCGTCTAAGCAGTAGTCCCCTACTCACAGTAGGACGGAAGTTCCTCTCTTATTAGTAGAGAGAAGCCAACTGTAAGCTGAAAATGACTGTGACGCTTTTCCACAGTTACAATACTGATTATTGAGAATTCCCTACGTACTATAGTAGGAAGACTAGGTTTTCCCTGCCTTACTGGTAGGAAGTTTATATATACTCAGCCATAAAGCTGAAGTTGACTGTGCCGTATTACCACAGCTGCACTCGCACTACGACACAGAGGAGGACCTATTGCTGTGCGCTTGTCTTGGAAGGCTGATACGCCTGTCTTTTTATGTGATTATTGGCCGATAGTGCCTAGTTTGGTTAAGTCGTCGCAGAATTACAGTTTGCCGTTTATTTACAGTTTGTCACCTGTCTTTCAACTATCTGTATTTACTTTATTTCTTCAATTTTTGTCATTTTTTAATTCCCACCGGATAAAGGTAAATCGAGAGTCTGATACTCTGAGATCTGTCACATTCTTTTTGGTTTTACGCAATAGTGTTGTTTTAACTTTTGATCAAAACGTATTTTATCTTACAGCCATCTTTGTGTGGAACTGACGATATTCGTGATTTTTTCGTGAACTCTGGTTGTAGAGTGAATTACCCAGTTAGTGCTTAACCGAAGTGAAGCATCTAAGCTACTGAACTAACGCTAGATACTATTTACAGCAAGCATAAGCAGTGGATGGAAAACTGTCAGCTGATGTACTTTCTCTAACCTTAGATTTTTTGTAATTATTGTACTACATATCACGAACCATTAACCCGTTATTTTACATTTAAGCGAAGTCGTTTCTGGATTTAGTAGATTAGGGACTTGATTTGAGGACCAAGCTGGACCAGAGTTTTAGTTAAGGAAGCCTTGCCTAGGTAGCATAAGCAGTTGACCTCAAAATTCCGTTGATCGGCAAACTAATTATTAGGTAGCTTAGGTGGAAACGAGTCATTTAATCAGCGCTCAGATTGGAATTTAAAAGGATACGCGTTAGACTGATTTATTTAGTGAGAGCTGTAAGGGAAGCAGGCATAGGAAAGATTGATAAGCCTGATATGGGAGTTCAGCTGATGGCCCTGTGGTGTAGTGGTAGCATGTCTGCTCCGGAGTCAGAAGGGCCGTGGTTCGATCCCCGGCTGGGCCAACTCTTTACTTTCAATGGCGAGTGAAAAGCTGAAGCTCCCTCTTCTCTCTCTCTTCTAGGTCCTGGTTTCGTGGGTACAAGGATACTTGACGCCTCCCGTTCGGGCTTGTCCTTGGTTTCTTCCTGGTCCACCAGCCCCTGGTAGAAGCGCTACAGAGCCATTTAACCAGTGCTCTGTTTATTGTTGATGAGATCAAGTTTGCCCGATCCCCAAACTTGTGTGATTAAAAAGGGCTGAGAGAATAAAGGTAGAAGTTTGAGACGTGCAAAGCCTCTCAGTACCCAAATTAGCTAACAGGATTGACTACCACAATCTCGTTTCATTACATATGGAAGGGAGTGGCATAGATACTAGAATTCAACCTTTCACATG
This sequence comes from Trissonchulus latispiculum, assembly GCA_030248195.1. Lineage (NCBI taxonomy): Eukaryota > Metazoa > Nematoda > Enoplea > Enoplida > Ironidae > Trissonchulus > Trissonchulus latispiculum. Next base: position 5,904 of record JASAND010017721.1, read on the forward strand.
GTTGACAGGATGGTTAAAACCCATTGGCTATTTTTTCACAGAAACGACTGGCTGTGCGCAGTAGGCTAGGCCAAAGGCTATCGAAAAACGGAGTTGACATATTTTTGTGTAAAATTTACCAGAAGTGAATAGAAACGGAAGTCTGGGAGTGACCTGAGGGACCACTATATGGAGAGGGGGAGGAGAGCTGAGGTCCTGCTAGAAACACCATGTATCCCAAGCAAACATCTATAAGGGACCCGCCCAAGGCCCTGAGTCGCTAAGTTGGCGCAGTCTCCGAGCTTGCCAAACCTGACGCAGCACTAACTCGCCATGTTTGGTTGTAACTAACTACGCAATTTCACATACGTAGCTTCTTCTAGAAACAATAAGCTAGCTGTGCATAAATGATTCTAGTTGCCGCTTCAACGCTTCATTCTACTATTTTTGCTTTCAGATGGGATTTTTCACATTCGATGGTTCACTCCTACGGCAGAAGTTAAATTGTGCGGTCACGCAACCTTGGCTGCAGCTCACGTATTGTTCAAGGTTATAGGTAAGGTAAACTCTACTATTACGTTTGATGCAATACTTCTCTTGACTAATTCTAGGGCAACTCAAACCCTTCCAGGATACAGCAGACGACTAGGTCTTATGACAATTTTTAATGAAAACTCAAATCTAGCATCTTTCCGCTCGTTTATGATTACTGAGTTTTCCTGTTAAAATTAGTTATAATTAATTTTGATTAAAATTAAGATTACAGGGAAATATTTCGCTTCAAATAAGTTTCAATTATTTAGCGAGCTCTGATTGGCAATGCCTTTCAGGGAAATAATTATTTTGTGCAGGTAACGTTAACAACAAACTAGTGTTCGAAACTCTTAGTGGACCTTTGACTTGCACCAACGATGGAGAAATCACAGCTATCAATCTTCCTCAAATATTAGATTTGTCTGATGAGGTACATTTATAGTTTTCAATAAAATACCATCACGATGTTGAATATTTAAATCATCTAGCTAAAGCAATTTGTTGTATTTGCTGGTGTACCTGTACCCATCCAGCAGAATTGTCATGGGATGGCAGCAGACGTAGAAAAGACTGACAAACTTTATATGGAAGAAGTTCATTTGATAGTCCTAAGGTGCAGTGATAAGTACCAGGTCTGACTATAGTGCAGAAAGGACTTGGCAGTCCAAATAGCCAGCAGTTTGCAGCATACCGTGGTACAGACGTTTAAACACTACCTCTGGAGCTTGGTATATATACGTCATAGCATATGTACGCTATACACCATGAACTTCTTTTGCATTTTAGACTCACGCCAGCAGTAAATTTGCAACTTTGGTCAAGGTACAAACGTTTGAGTAGTGTCTCTAAAAAAGTAAAATTTATTAGGCTCTAATCTCCGCTTTAATTTAGGGTTATATTTATTATATATATGGGTTATATTTAAGTTGTTAAGTTGATGTGTTTTGGTAATATTTCGTCATGTGGTTGTGCTTGTTGCTCTTCTCTAAATACCGGGATTGGAATGAATTCTGGCCCTTGGTGAAGATCTAGGTCTCTATGGAGGAGATACCTGGGCATGGGAAGAAATAATTTATTCAAGTTTTACAAAGACGCCGTTTATTTAGCGTTTAAATCATTTCCGTTTTGACATTTAGACAGTAGCTAAGGATTTTCCAGTGAAGAATGTTCTGTACAATACCTATTATAAGAAACTAATGATAGTACTGGATAATACTGTTACAAAGTAAGTTTCTTTTGACATGACACTATAAAAATAAGAAGGTATGCTTTAAGAAATACCTTTTTAAGACATACTTTGACTGTATTAGTTTTTGCAATTAAATAGGTACTAGGCATGGGCACGGGTCCAAAAAATTGGACCCGGGTTCCCGGCACTACCCGACGCCCTATGTCGGGTAATTGCAACGCTACCCGGGTACCCGACTTCGGGTACCCGGGTACAGGGTACCCGAGCTGTTGTCGGGTACCCGGAAACAAAATTGCAATTTTAATGCTGATTTTTCGTTTGCCATTAAAATAAAACAATTTTGCGGCATATTTCAGCTTAATTCTTTTATAAATTTAACTTGCAGGGTGACTGATGCCGAAAAGTGTTGGTATTTGGTACCATAATAAAAATTTTTGCAGTCCCACTGTGACAATGGACTCAAACTATTGCACAATTCAATAGAATCATAAAAATCTGTACAGTTTTCGCTTTAGTTAGCTTAGTGTTTGATATATAGTAATAAAATATTTTCTGGTGAAAAAGTGGTCAGCTGAATTTGGAATGAAGACTTACGACCGATTTACAAAAGTTGGCATTGACATTGGCACAGGGTTGAATTTTAATATAAACTTTACCTAAATAAGTTACCTTGAGGTTGCAAATCCCGAACTGGCTTAGCATCAAGAAATCTGTGTTCACCACGATTTTAAAAAATACTCTTAGCATTTCTGTTTTCAAGAATGTTAAATTTATCAAAAGTAGTAGTGCAATTATGTTACAAACCACTAATCATATTGTATCATTAAGATTTTATGAAAATGGACAATCTGTTTGAAAGGTGCATTAGTCTAGACTAGAAAAGAGTAGAGTATAGTTAAAGGCCGAGTTCAATTTAACTTTTTTTAGTTCAGCTTACTTTCGCGGAAAGGCCGTAAAGAAAGGAAAGTTGCGAGATCCGAATATCGAGTTTTCTCAGTCCCATAGAAGGGCGCATACCAGGTCAATGAATCGAATGCATTATTTGCTCGTGCTCGATAGTTTTTGTCTTTCCAAACTATTTAAGCAGCCAATATGTCAAAGAAACAAGCAAGTACCCGTAGTTCCGACTTGCATTAATCGGTTATGGTTCCTCAAGAAATTTGACTAAAAGCATCACTTTCAGTGAAATGGACTGATTTATGAAAGTTCTGACCCGTTTCTATGCTCATTACAATTAGGGAACGTTCTGAAGTCATGATATCTGCTGTGGAAAATTTGTCAAGCAATATTCAATATTGTCACAGTAAACTTCAGCTTAAACTTGTTCTGCAAAAATCCGTGAATCTTTACGATTTACCCCACCACCACTCAAAAATTATCGGAGTTATCGGGGACACAGAACACAAATTTAAAGTCAGTTTTTTATTCTGAGCTTTGTTAGTTCTGCATATGTATGAGCTAATCTTTGTAAGCTTCAAAAGTGAACTTATACGGTGCTACCGGAAAACAGAATCGAAAAACTGATTTCAGGTTATTGTTCTGGTCCCCAAAAATTGCTATATGCAACTGTTCAGCAAAATGGGGGTCAAAACTTTTACGGTTGCCTTAGTCTCCGTTTAAAATGGATAAAATATAGAATTTCGCGTAATGACAAACTTTGCAATATTTGAGCTCTGGATGGTTGAAAACATACCCCTACCAAACTTTAGCTCGATTCGTCAAGTTCTAAAATTTTTAAGTGTTGTGGGGGGAGGGGGGTAAACTGGAAAGTCCCAGTTTTATCCGGTTTTTTCCGGTTTTAACTGGATATCGGGTACCCGAAGCAGGACCCGGGTACCCGAAAATTTTCGGGTTCCCGGGTACCCGTCGGATACCCGACTAACCGTGCCCATGCCTAATAGGTACCATAGCAGTGCTCTGTTCTCTGTAACCGCCACCGTATATCATATCAAAAATATCTGATGCGACAAGCATTAATGGCAGTAGTTTACGTGTCCTATCGAATTAATACCACTTGGCAATCTATGCTATCTTAGCTAGAGGGTGGGGTTTATATCTAAATACTCCATCTTGCCGACAAAATTCATAACGAAAAATAACGGGTTCTATGGGGAATGGTAGAATTGATTGTTCACTTTGATATGTTTAGGACTACTTTCATAATTTTTGATTTAGTGATACTTCTTATTTTGATATATTGTATTCAATGTATTTTAAGGCTAAATCTTGAGCTGTATGAACCACCGTCTGATGCAGAACTTTTCTCGTCTCTTGACAAGGACGATTTCGTTGCATCCATCACAATTACAAGTGCATGCTCTGAAAACAACAATGACTACGATTTCTGTTCCAGAGTCTTTGGTCCATGGTTCGGAATACCGGAAGACCCAGTATGTGGTACGTTTGGATGCAACTGTGGGATATTACTCACTGAGACATTGACAATTTGGTGCTATCTTCATTGCTGAAGAGCAAAGTGCGTCTAATTTTACGAAATTATTCAATTGTGAGAAATATTGAAATTTCTTTATTTTGGAACGATAAATATGATTTCATTTTTGAAAAGCTAGCTATGGCATTGGCGTTAGAAGTATAAAAGTAAGTGAAAACGCGGTTTAGGCAGTGTGTAGCTCGTCCTTGTTTCTGATTGGTTGTTGGTTGATTTAGGTGTAGGATTCTGGGAGTAGGGTAACACCATCTCTTGTGGGCTCTTCGTATTTGTGTGACTCGTTTCTCGCGTTTTGTGAAGAGTCGTATCAGGTTGTGTAAAACTTGTAAGTTAGTAAAGTTGTAGTAATTCGAAGTAAATTCGTATGGTGGTCTTTCGTTTTGAACAGATTGGGAAAAGCTGTCCCTTAAGGTGCTGGTATCGCTTTGTGTAAATTCGATCCTACAAGCTTTAATTCTTTATGAAAGTGGATGAAACTTTCCAAATACCTTATTTTCGTGCTCTTTAACATTCTGGGACCAGTCCCGGATTTTTAGGTTTAAAGATAGGAAAGTTTTGGTTTTTGCTCTTATTCTCTCAGTATATAGTCGCTACACCGGATTGGTTGTTATGGCTGGAAAGAAGGCACCAAAATGAACATTTTTGCTTTTACAACTTTTGAGCTACCTCTAGTGGTTAAGGCAGTATAAGCCAAAAACGATTTTTGGGGTCAAAAAATGGCCATTTTTGACGAAATCAGTTTTTTCAAAATTACTGCCAAATCTTACAGACAATTTCGGCTTATTTATACTCAATCGATGCACCGTCCAATTGCGTATTTATCAATACCTATTCGCTGGAGTTCGTTGCTTTAAGCAAGGGAATTCGCCGAAAAACCATTTTGGCAAAATTGCGATTATTTTGTTTTGAACATTGATTTCTCAAAAACTGCCCAATGGATTCGAGTGATTTTGGGCTGATTGAAAATTCGCCCTATTGCGGAGGGACATTTTTCTTGGTTTGAGCTAAAACATCTCCAGGTGTGAGAAAACTGAACAGAAAGTTGCGAAATTTCGTGTCATCGCGCATTTGCCGGATTTTCTGGAGTACTGAGACTTGTTGAGCCAAATCCAAAAAAAGTCCCTCGGCCCACATGTCCTTCATATCATGGCACAAGAATAAATTTTGGCCGATTCTACAGTTTTGAGAAATCGATGTTCAAAAATTTTTGATCTATATGCAGTCTGTCAGATGTCAGCATGTCGGAAGTTTATTGCTATTTTTGCCAATTTTGCTAGTTTCGTAATGTAATGTTAATGTACAGATAATAAGCTTTAAAACGATGTATAAAGCTCTTTCCAACTCCCAAAATTGCGAAAGTTATAGCGTTTTGAAAAATCACCACAAAAGCACTGCACAAAAGGATACCGGCACCTTAAGTCAAGTTTAGCGTCTACTATCCTCGCACATTCTCTAAGGCTCTCTCTCTTTTCTTAGACCTAGATATCACACACTGAACACGTACTTGCATGCAATCTTTTACTGAAGTCCAACATAATAGTTTATTTAATGAGATACGATAGTATCCTACATAAGAGATAGCTAATTTACTTATCACAGATTACTCGTGCTTAACCCTTAAATGCATAACCTGGGCCAAATTGACCCATCCCCTTGTTTAAACAGCTCTGTACAGCGTAGAATGGCTTTTTATCCGGTGACTTATTGTGACATCTCACAAAATTCTGTGATACAACTAAAAACCAAGACAAAGTCGCAAGAAAATTCTTGTTTCTGGCTGAAAGAAATTATTTTCAATATTTAACTCCTGGGTCAATTTGACCCAGCTCATGAAATTCACAATTCACAAAGCAACACTCAAATTTGAATTCTGTGTGACAAGTCACAGCGTTTTCTCGTCTCAGCTGACGAATTTGTGTGCACAATAGTGGTAAATTTCATTCAATTTTGACTATTTGTCGTATTGGATGGCAGCATGGTGACTAGAACTACTCTGCTAGGTGTCAAAGACAAATGTTGACTGTCCTGAACAGTCTTGTGCAGTAACAGAACAACGTCTGACAAATTATAGAATTAGTATAAACACCAGACAGATATAAAGTACTACGTTAGGTATCCCGCAAGTGCTGGTAGTAGGGTTCCAACCGGCCAATTCTGTAGGGTCCTAGTGCTTCCTGGCAAGAATTGTATAGACCGTGGTAATTGCTTTCGGAAAGGGTGTTTAAGCTTTTCTTTAAGCTTTTCGTTTAAGCTTTTTTTTGAGAAATTGTACTGTGGGATGATTTTGGGATTCAAAATTATTGCTATTTTGACTGACCGCCATAGGTGCTTGGGCTTTGGCGCTTTGACTAGGAATTGTTTTCAGCTACTACTCCACGATTTGACTGAACTTGATTTGCTATTCCGTAGCTTTTGGTAGCATTGTATCAGCAAAGGGTGCTACACGAAGCTAAAATAAGTGTTGGGTCGAATTGACCCAGGTTATGCGTTGACGTCTGTAAAATAGTTTATGCATTTAAGGGTTAAAGTAAAATCGATCACTTGCAGCTAAGGTGGTGGTGCTACTAGATTTCTAATAAAGCTGTTTTAACCCTGAGGTATTGGATATTTGAAAACTGTCAGAATTTAAGCAGTCTGATTGATTGCAATTGCAATTCCAGCCACTTTGTTTAGGGTCAGCGCATTGCATTGCAGGGCCATACTGGGGAAAACAATTTGGAAAAAATAAATTGAAAGGTAAGCATAAGAAAACTTATTTATTCTTTTATTTCATCAGTTTAGAACAGACTACGGACAGCTGTTTTCAGAAAGCTCTATACAAAACAGGTGCGATTCAGGAAAAGTTTGGGAGTGATAGCTGCGATTTTTCCGCGAATCCTTCAGGAAATGAAAATGCCTGATCACGCTTTCCGTTGTTGCCGTCGTACATGAAATTATCATACATGGAATATTTCGAATAATCCATTCTATCCTTCATGGATCTACCTGTCTGCCTGTCACTGCCGCCACTTAGGTGCCTGTCAGGCTACTTCATATTCTTGCAAAATTTCTTGTATTATTAGGCAAGATGCCTTTTTGTATCGAAGTTGACTGTGACTGAATTGTCTATTTTGTTTTAGCAAGACAGTGTTCGCCAAGAGGAGGAGATCTTTATCTTGAAATCTTAGATGACAACCGTATTTGCATTGGAGGCGCTGCCGTGCTTGTACTGGAAGGGACCATTAATTTGAATGAATGACAAAGAGCGTGAAGTTAATACAAACTTTAGGATATTTTGTGTATTGTTGAGCTTAGTATACCGTCTGTTACTTTTGAAAACAAATTGTATGTGATCTTGCGAAGTTTTTTTTATTTATAAACCATTTATAAACTCACTTATGTCACAGCGGCTCTTGTTTGAATATTAAAGAACCTCGTTGAATTGACACAATTTTTATAACTTATTCAGGAAGATATTGATTAACTTTAGTAATTCGAATAGAATTTGTGAGTTTTGTTCTGTCTTCCTGCTGGCACAAAAAGCAATGGACACCCTTCTCTGGAAGGCCGTCACTTGCCCCCACGAAACTTGCCCCCACGACGGTTGCCCCCAAATTGAGAATTTTGTTTTGTAGTACTTTTTTTGTTTTGTTTTCGGATGAGTTATTTGATTAAACGTTTAATGCAGACAGTAAGGCTGTGTTATAACGAATAACAAATATAATAGAAAACTTAAGGGAGCGGGTACACTTTTGGGGTCAATTTTTCTACTTTCTTTGATCTCGTTGATTTTTACATATTTATTGTCCAAACGGTATATTTTAACGAATTTTAAAATAAAGGTCGTAGGTCTTCCGGTTAGTGAATAATTTCCAAAGTTTCCAATAATTTCCAATTTAGTTGCCAAAAAATCTTTGAGTCAAATGTTTATCTGAGTGTACTGTTAATATAAATTCTGTAATTTGGCAATAATTTGTGTCTTTTTCTGTTTCTGAAGTTAATACAATTTGTTGGTATATAGGTTGGTAGCTGTTATAACACAGCTTTCATGTCTGCATTCAACATTAATCAAATAACTCACCCAAAAACAAAACAAACAGTACTACAAAACAAAATTCTCAATTTGGGGGCAACTGTCGTTGGGGGCAAGTGTCGCGGAGAGGCAAGTGACGTGGGGGCTAGTGACGTGGGGGCAACTGTCGTGGGGGCAAATTTCGTGGGGGCAAGTGTCGCAGATCCCCCTTCTCTACTATTGCCTGCCCCTGCCCTGCATATTTTAACATCTTTTATTTAATTTTGATTCTACGTTTGCACAATCTGCTGTGACTTTGGGCAAGATGTAATTCTTCATTTGTCCCACCAAGACAGACATCCAATTCTCCTATGTTTGCACACACCCCTCCTCCAAATTTTTGACTTCGCAAAACAGTCTTCAATGGAAATTAAGGCTACCAGCATCTGAAAACAGTACCTAATTAGCAACTTGGCTGATTATTCACGACTTCTTTATGCTCTCAACTTCATTTACTCGCTTGGACATGAAATTCAGATTTGACGCTAACAACGTTTTTCTTTTTCTGAAATGTTATAACGCTGGTATGTGCCCCTTCGCAGTAATGCAAACTCTAATTCTTCCAGTCATTAGCCGGAAATCAAATCGTATTTCATCTCCAGACAGAACAGTTCTTAAAAACAGGGAAGCTGTTTGAGAACAAATGCAGCGGATAAAATCTGATTTCTACAAAATTTCAACCAATTCATACCAATTTTCCCAGGATTTCGACTGAATCCGAATGCGACTGAATCCAAGATCAAGTTCAGCTCAGATTAACAGCCGGAGCCATTTCAAGGCTGGCTTCTAATATCTGGAACGTGCCTATGGGTGCATACTGTATAAACGGGTGTCGAAAATTAGGGTGCGTTTCAGTTTTTAAGCACACGATGCTGAAATCAGGATCACCCCTAAATCCGACTGTGAAGTTAAAAGTCTGTTATTTTGAAGCTGATTCTGGTCACATAGTCACTTCTGTGAAAACGGGGCCAACTTGAAATGGGTGCGGGTGCAAAAATCTTGCAACAATGTAAAATTCAAAGTAAAAATTTTAATTCAATTCAATTCAAGGTTAAATAATATTATAAGTTTAAAGATTTAAAAGTTTTTAGTCCACAGAAATGGCGGTATTAGATGTGGTACAGAACGTCAATTCAAGTGAGCCCGCCCATGTCAAGATAAAAGTTGCTTTTCGATGCGTTCTGATCTGCTATTAATTTTTCTTGAAACTTTTATTTTCATGGGGGTTCTTGGGTTCTGGGGTTCTTAGTTTTTTGTAGAGACTCGATCTATAACCAAGTGTGGTTTCATTTTTGATGGGGGTTCTCGGGGGTTCTTGACTTCCGGAAGAGATATGATCCGTAATTACAGCCATATGTATCCTGGCACTTAAAGTGTCTGATAGAAAGAATCCGCGACGTAGATAGTTACGTAGCTGTAGTAACCAACCAAGTGCTGTATACTCATGAAATAAGTTTGACAACTCCTTTTTTCTGCTGGGGGTTCTTGGGGTTTTAAATTTTATCTTGACCTGGGCCTTCAAGTGCAACTACTGGTACACGAAATTTGACACCATGTACATATTATATAAACCAGGGCGCTAGTATACTTCTTTTCTTGCTCAATTGCATACACCCTTTAGGGTCATCTTGTTGTCATTTTTTGGGGCCAACTTGTTTGTCCAGATAAAAAGTACCTGTTTGTATCTGTTGCAGCAAATATAACGTGCAAATATGTGTGAATTTGGCCACCTGAACGAACCAAAACTATTCACATCAATTTAGTTGTCTGACGTATGCTGTAATATCAGAAGACCTCTGTTTATTATTCTAGTAACAAAATCTAGTTTTATTACAACAGCTTTGAACTTAATGCACCAAGCACCATAAGTAAATTTACGTTAAATTGAAGCCACATTTATGCCGTTGATCCTGTTTTTCCTGCAGCGCCTCAGCGCAGCAGGTCTCTTATGTTTGCTCAGCCCATGCCATTACACGCAATTTGCGCGATAAAGATAGAATTCACCATAAATGCATGTACTCAGTGGTTTGTGTGTGAATTCTTGTCTTATTATAAACGGTATTATAATTAGGTATTATAAACTCTTGCCTGATCTAATGTTAACACATGTTTTAGAGTATATGACGACCTAAATTTTGAAATTTCACGTGTTTTTGACATGTTGTATAATTTGAAACTGAGCATGACAGAAAGTCTCGCAATCAAGATTTGCTCATTGAAATTATTCCGGATCTCTAGCATAAGATAAGGTACTTCCATCAAAACATTTTCCTAGTCACCTACTCTGCTTTGAAGTTTTTGTATTTATGACAATTTAGACAATCAGTTATTAATTTGCGTATTTCATTTGACGGTTATTTGGGTTCCCGTTATCGCATACCAATAAACTTATGATCATGCAGCTACCCCTGTACACCATAGACGCCTTCACAAGTGAACCATTCTCTGGCAATCCTGCAGCTGTATGCCTGCTAAGTGAGGTATGTAATTTGTAAATAGATTCTACCAGTAATCAGTATCGTATTTACGCCGTAAACAAACTGAAGCTGTTCACTATTTGCTTATTACTAACGAACAGGGGTATGATGCTCTCATCAACATCTAAATCTTGACTAAATTACAAACTTTACTAAATTAAGGGTGACTAAACCGCGGTTAATGCGGATCTTCAGGTTCCAAATTTTATAGTCATCCAGTCGACCTATTTCATATACTAGTTCAATACCAATTTTGAAAGTTCATTATTAATACCAGCAAACAGGCTTAGGTTCATTACCATACTTCTGTGTACCTACATACCCGACTGTTTCTACGCAGCGGTAGGCTTAGTGATAGAAACGTTTTCCTGGGATTATCAGTTTCCAAAGTAAAATATCTATAGGGGGCATCTCCAACAGGCTGCGAATGATGCTGAAAATGAAACTACGAATGATAGGAATCGTTTTGTAGCAAACGCCACTACCATGTTTTGCAGACCGATGAGGTCTGCAAACATATATGTGCGAATGCCAGAAAAATCGAGAACGGTTGAACAATCGTGGTACCATAGACCCTCCGGAAATAGACGAAGCTCTAAGCTCTTCTCTAGTCTGTTGAACGTCAGGGCTCAATCACTTTGTACCCCACTTTTCTTTAATAGTGATTTCGCTTACAATGCAATGATGTGAATTTATGTTATGAAACTGATGAATGAAACTTATGAACTGATGTGGAAAATACTAGTAAATTTTGTGCAAACCTGTAATTTCAGCCCCTTTCTGACGATATGCTGCAGAAGATTGCTTTTGAAATGAAGCTTTCTGAAACGGCTTTTGTCGGACGCGTTAAAGATAGCAAGAATAAGCCAAATTTTAAGAATGGTTAGTGAAAACTGCAATGTGCCAGATCTTCAATCTTTTAAATCTTGAAATGCAATCCATTAAAATTTTTGTATTTCCGAGGGAGCTGAATGTTTTCCACATTCCTCACTGACAACCCATTCCTCCTTATCAATTCACGTCAGTGCGAAATACGAGGCAGGAACCAATTGTTGATAGAGGATGTATTACTTATTGTGTTAGTTACTCAAATATCTTATTACTCGGACTCAAGACAGGCACATCTAGTCGGATGTAAAAAAATTAAGAAGAAAGCATTGAGCGTGCGCTCAGCCATTTCCGCTATACCTGCAAGGACCGTCAAACTGGAGCTGAAAGAAACACTGGTCCTACCAATTATGTGAGCATCCACAATCATAGCGTTTGGACACGTGCTTTGTTGTGTTTCTGATTTCGTCATGTCCCTGTACCTCTGTTTCCTTGTATGTATTTAATTTCAGACTCAAAGTTCCATATTCGTTGGTTTACTCCAGAAAAAGAAGTTTCACTTTGTGGGCATGCCACATTATCATCAGCGGCAGTGCTGTTTAAAGTTTTGAGTGAGTGCGATCGATGTTGTATTAAGTTAGTTGACCCAACCGTAATTAAGCAAGCGAAACTAAGCAAACATATTAAGTTAATGGTGCAAAGAGCGGAGTACATAATGATAACACTATATCAAATGACCAGATGAAAGGCTGATCTCTGCCTGCTGTCACTTAAATGTCGAGTTTGGTGCAAGATGAGCTTACTCAGTAGAAATTGTTAAAATACCAGGAAATTTTGTGATTTTGTGTAAACTTAACTAATAACTTAACTAATCATTAAATGATAATTAATTAACTCTAACTCTAATTTATTACAAAATACATGTTACGCAAAACCTCTAGCGAGAGGTCCTAAGTCCCTTAGTGAAGGGAAGACTTTCAGTGGCATGAATGAGGCAGGCATACGAAAAGCATTAGATAATAGATATATACGTTCAGGAACAAGTGCTACAGCTGCTGCGCCAAAATACGCTGCCTCTAAATCGAGAATGTTGCCACTGAATGCGAGATTAGCGAGTAATAGATGCGTAATTAATGCGAGAATTAGATGTCAACTGACGATATATTTTTACTTCTCACATTTGATACTTTCCTACGAGGAACCTAGGTTTTACAAAATATTCGTAAAAATTTTTTCAGTTGGAAATAATTTCCTTTTGTTTAGGCAACGTTAATAGTAATATAGTATTCGAAAGTCTCAGTGGTCCGCTGTCATGTCAGAAGGATGGAGAACTGATTGTACTGAATTTTCCACAGTGCTCAAACCTTAAAGAATTGGTAAGTGTGTAATTTAAATAATTTGTAAATGAAAGCTAGGTAATTTGAATATTCCATTTTATAAAACCAAGTAATTTATATAGTCTCCATAATCAACTTCAAGCAAATCTGTTTGGCTCACTCGGTGTTTTCTTGAGTGATCCAACTGTGTTCATATGTACTTTGGTGGGACGCATTTGAGGCTCTACAAGTTCAACTTGGCTCAAGCTGCCCTCAAACTTTTATAAATCTAAATTTTCAAAGATTCAAAAAAATTTTGAATTTGTTAAACTTTTCCAAAAGAAGTTAGCGAAAAAAGGATGAAAAGGTTTTCTGGGTGTGTGGCCTTTATAACTGGCATGTTATATGTAATATAGAATAGTACCCCCGTAACAGAATACACAAATTTTGCTATGAACAAAATTTAGTTCATCTAGTTTGTACGTGGGCACGGGCACATTACCAGGGCCGTTCCGGACTTTGACAAGCCAAGGCCCGCCTGCTACACGGCTCGAAAGCAACGTCGGGTATAATATAATTATATGTTTTTAATAAGTGTTTATTGTATCTGTATGGTTAATATTATTGAGATAATTATTTAGCCTATTGACGATGAAAGCTTCGGAAGGCTGGCCAAGGTGCGTTGAATAAACAAACGCATTCTACAGTTTATTTTGTGCAGTAGCTACAACTTGCATTGTATAGAATTTTAATGCATGATTACTTTCCACTAGTGTAGCAGGTAGGCAGGTGTGTTATAAGAGAAGAGATTTGATATGTCGTTGCGTTGACAGTAGAGGCGTTGGGTGAGTCTTCATTTTGCATCGGAAAACAGAGTTCATTTTGTGCATCGGAAAACAGAGTTCATTTTGCATGCGCACGCCAAACGGTGACCAAGAACGATGGCAATGAGCAAAGAGGCAAGGCAAATACATAAATACACACAGCAACAGTTTATGCACTCTTAAAAGTGAACCAGTAGTTTGCTACTGGAAACTAGTAGTTTTCTATGGGAGTCCTCCGCAACGATAAACCACTAACTATCGGGGTAGTAGGTTCCCTACTAGAGTGAACCAGTAGTCACAGTGTTTACTAGAAATTCTAGTAGTAACTACTAAAATGATCCAGTAGTTTTTAAGTCTTCAAAATCAGCTCCTGACTATATACTTGGAAACTCCAGTATGGTCTACTGGGAGGGTCCATTAGTCAGGAAACTACTGGAATAACCAGTAAATACTACTGGAATTTCTAGTGGATACCAAATTGCTCCAATTGCACATCTACCTACAGGAAACTCCATTTGTTGTTACTGGTTTGAACCAGTACTTTAGAGCTCTTTCAAAAACTAGTGGAGAGGTCCAGTAGTTGTTTGCTAGACTCCAGCCGTCATGAAATTTTCTGGGGCGAGCCCGGGCCTCACCAACTGTCGGGCCGGGCCTGGGCTGGGCGGGCTCAATTCCCAAGCCAATCCCGAAGCCCGAGGCCCGGAACGAGTCCCGAGTCAAGGCCCGAGGCCCGACAGGCCCTGGCCCGAGTCAAGGCCCGGGCCCGAGTAAGGCCCGACTCGGGCCAGGCACGAGTCACTAGTTGCTACTGGTTCAAACCAGTAGGCCTACCTGCTATTTTTGGACACATTTAAAAACTACTGGACAGGTCAAGTAGTTGTTCCTGGTTCAAACCAGTAGTTTTGAGCATACTTGATAACTACTAGGAGTCCCACTAGTTGTTACTGGACCCTGTAGTAGTTGTGAACTAATAATATATACTAGTAGACTTGTACTGGATCATTTCCAGTAGTTGGTAATAGCCAAATTATCTTTAACTACTAGTCGAATTACCGTTAGTAGTTATCGTCTACTGGTCCAGTTCCAATATAACTACTGGTTCTCTTTTAAGAGTGTGTAATGGAATGAAATAAAGTTTAAACCATCGTCAACCTGCACTGTAAAACTGCTGCATTCAAAATTTCATTTGAAACCAAAAATACGAGTGTATTGGCGATCTTCTGCTTGAATGTTAGCCACTGTTCTGTACGTTTAATCATTGTCGTTGAGGTGGCTCTAGATTTGGGTTAGCTATTCGCTGCACCTTGTAGTTTCTGTGCGACCCGCCGTTTACTCATTCTTTCCTAGACTTCTAAGTGCCAAGACTATAACTTCAGTCTGCGACAAGATCTCTTCCCACCCCGATTCGGATTTCTGCCGCAGTTGCTGCGTCTCTACGCAGGTGAGCGATAGCAAATGGACCGTGGCAACAAATGCGGAAGTCAGGCACTCTATGAACTGTTCTTTGTCGCACTTTATCGCCGCGAAGTGAAGTATTCAAAAAGTCACTAAACACAATCGTCTCGATTTTGTACTCATTGTAATTTCTGGATTTCAAATGAAATTGTTGAGCTAAATCCCATAAGTTGAGATTTTCCCAATTGATGCAGATGGGCGTAATCTGACGGCATCCTTTTGGGAGGAATCAGCTTATCTTGCTGATAGTCATGGTCATCCTCGTCATCACTATATTTCAGGTTCGGCCTTTTTAGTTGTTTGCAATTTTTCCGCTCCTGTAATCTAATAGGGGAGTGCGCTCTTTCTCGTGATTGTTTAATACTGAATCCAGTTCAGTTCATCTTTTTTCAAGCATCCAAGACAATTTTCGGCGTCTCGAAGATAAGGTGTAAGTCTTCACTTCCTCCTGGTTGTTTGGCGTCCCGTCCAGTTGCTGGTCCGTAGCCGTAGATCGACACCATAACTTTGCATCTGCTCATCCTTGGGATCCAGTTTACTCCACAATGCCATCGTCAAACCATTTTGGTACAAGCCATTTTTGTCAAAGAATACCTTTAGAAATCAAAATTGACTTTTGCTAATAGTTTTAAAATACTTCGAAAGATGGATCTCGATATTGTATCTTCGAAACCGACCGATCACTACGATATTTACTAGATTCAAGCACAGACTCTCTAACTACATATCTGATAACAGCAGATCGTAACGATTCTTGCTTATAACACTATATACTTGTAGGTGAACATATATCACTGTACAACATTTCCCTTTTACACAAAATGAGCAGAGTCCCTTAACGCAATGCTAAAGTTTCACGGATTAGGTTGGTTTAGAAAAGTTTACATAATGAGAAACAAGCTTGGCCGTTAGCTCTGCAATGCATGATTGCCGGATCCACAGGCGACATCCACATCCACACTTCTGACAATATTCTGAGGACTCGGTAGGTAATAATAAAGGTTTCCTCACTTGACGCAGACTTATGTTGAGGAGACGCATGGCGGTCATGGTATCCATGGCGTCGTCGTGAACGCTTGCTTGAATACTGTTGGCGGATCTGGCTCAAGGTGGCGGATTTGTCCTGAGCTAGCTCCTTCGCTTCTGAGATAACTTTCTCAATCTGCATAACTGTTTGTGCGGACCTTGCAACGGCTAGATTTGACTCCATGAACAATCTTTCCCTGATTCTTGGTTGATTTATTCCTTCAACAATCTCGTCTCTGAGCATGTCATATTGGGTTGGCTCAAAATCACATAAGACAACCAGCGCACGTAGGTCGCTGTAGAATGACGTGAAGGACTCACCTTGGTTCTGTTTTCTCCGCCTGAACGTGTTTCGAGCAGCGACAGGATTCTGTTTCGGCGAAACCTGGGCTTCTTCCAGCTGTCGTTGCAAGTCTTCGTACGTCGCATCAAACTGCAGAGTGTGATAAATGCGTTATATAAACAGTGAATCAGCAAGGCAATCTTGCGCTTGTCAGGCACTTCGTCTGTTCCCGACTTGGTTAGAAACATGTCAAAGAATTGTTTCCACTGTCGCCATGGGATTGGCGGGTCTCCAAGAGTTTCCAAAAAGGAAGGTGGCGGTCGTAGGAAATTCATAGTGATGAAGTAGGTTCAGACCAACTCGTCGCCAATATTGTATCTTCTAAACTGAACGTTCACTACGATATTTACTAGATGACTGAATACAAGTACAGACTCTCTAACTACATATCTGATAACAGCAGATCGTAACGATTCTTGCTTAGGACACTATGCAATCTACAGTAGGTGAACATATCACTATACAACACTCGACATTATCAGAAGTTGAGTAATGTCATGAGGATCAACTCATTTCCGCTTCTGTGCAAACCACAAATATTCAATAAATCACGCATTCTCTCATTCATTCATGCGCAACAATATAGAAAATTCAACATAAATTTCTCTTCCTCGGCAAACCTCCTTGCCCAGGCATGATACGGCTTCCATACCTGCTACACTACTGTCATTGCTACAGCTATTGTCAATATGCTAAATGCGATGTCATTTTCCATCTGATTTCTCGTTTAATGAGACAAATATTTTTATTGATATGCCGTAGCCGCCACCAATGTCTTTATCACCCAAATTAAATATTTCAATTTTATTATGTTTGTTTCAGTTGGTTTCAAATGGTTACCCTATCAGAAAACTGTACTTTGGAGAGTCTTTGAAGAAATTAATGGTTGTTTTGAGCGATGATGTAACTCGGTAACAAATATCAAAATATCAATTTTTAATACTAGCGATTAAGGAAAGCTTTATGCTATCTACACAAAGTATGGACTACGGACGCCACACAAAATGAATTGAATGCAGTGAGAGCATAGGAAGTTAGTTTGAAGAATATGTTTGTGTTTGAAATGGTTTTTGATCTAGTATAGAGTATATATTTTTGCTCTAGTGAAACAACTTTCAGAAGCACAACAGCATTAAACAACATGCATGCTATATGCAGCAAATAAAGCAATTAAACATATTCCTTACAGTATGAATTATTTTAAGGGAGCAACTGTCCAAGTATCATCCCGACACTTCCACACTTCTGTCAGCATTCCCTAATGAGGATAATTCCCTAGTTTCAGTGGTAGTTACAAAGAAAGCAGATCCTAATGATAACTATGACTTTTATTCAAGAGTATTTGCATGCTGGGTTGGAATTCCTGAAGACCCTGTGACAGGTTTGTACAGGTTATGTTGACAGGGATTAGAAGTGAGCTGTGCCTTCATAGCTTTATTGCAGTCATCAGTGCATTCGTAATAGCAATAGTCATGTTTGTAGCGTACGCATGTAAAACTGCAGTATGCCAAATTTTCTTGAAAAATTTGTAACTCGAATGGTGTGTTACGGAAAGACTAAAAACCTGTACTTCAATTAATAAAGTAAAGAATACAGTTTCTGTTTGTTGCCAAATAAATACAATATTTAGCACACATGATTGAACTTGCATTTATTTAAAATGCGTTTCCGTTTTAATTGCTATTTTACACCCTAAAGCTTCTAGTGCAGATGAAACTGTTTAGGTTCTGCTCACTGTGTTACTGGGCCATACTGGTCAAAGGTTCTTGATCAAAAGCAGTTAAAAGGTAACCCCAGCAGCTTATCCAACGTTCAACTCTCCTTTTATAGTTTATGCTTAGATGGATTACCTGCAATATCAATTAACGTAGTTTGCTCGACGGGGCAAAGTATTCTTGAGTCGTCTGCATTGAATAAATATCTCAATAAGCACTGATAAGCATGGGAACAAACAGATTCAGAGAGCTTAAAACATTGATTCAAAGCTGACAGAAGTGGAATTTCATAAACGTAATTTTATTTTAGCACGACAATGTTCCGAGAGAGGTGGAGATGTTGTGCTTCGAATTCTTGAAGACAATCGCATCGAGCTTGCTGGCAACTCCGTGCTGATGCTAGAAGGGGTTATAAACATCTAAATCAGGCCTAATTAGTGTCTAACTAACTAGTAAACGTTTTAGAATCTAAACTAGTAAATCTTAATAAAATCTTGTTAATCAGTAGACAATTTTGTTCATTAATCTTCCGGGGGTGGCACTCAGTGGTAGGACGTTGAATTCAAGATCCGAAACTGAGTGGTTCGATCCCGGCCATGAACTCTTTTCTTCAGTTCTTTCAATCCTGATTTCAACCTTTATTATTCGTTTCAAACTTATTTTATGATTACTGCTTCCCGATCTGATACCTTTCTGATAGGGCACGTTAACAGCTCTCTTGATATCAGGAGTCAGGCAGGACACGTTAACAAGTGCAGTGCTCAGATGATCTTAGTTATACAAATTCTGGATATCAAGAGATTACATCAGTTTGTATTTTCCATCCATAACTAAAACCTCCATTTTCATATTCCTTAAGAACAGTGAGAATACATATAGCAACAGAGAGTAATACTTAAACATACATGGACTGAGTATAACAGCACAACAACCAACGGGTGAATCCAACTGCACAAAAATTCATAACCGACCATTGGGGTGAGTGTGAGTTATGTACATGAACAGGGCAGCTATAATAAATGTGTCTCGTATTCAAATTACATTTGTTGTTCATATCCGTCGTTCACTTTTTCCTTGTTTTTCTTTTTGCAGCAGCAAATAATGAGAATAATTATCGAAACCAAAACCAACAAAGGCAACGCGACAAATGTTAGTACAAATACGGCATTATTCCAGCATCGTTTGAAAACCACTATGCCGTCAGAACAACCTAAATGTGTCATAACAATGACAAATCTGTACAGATTGAGCTAGATGAAAAATATCAGTTCCAAAATTTATACTCTATGTTATCAGGTCGCCATGCAGGTTCTCGTTGCCAAAGGCTGCCCTCCGAAATTCCTACAATAGGTTCAGTTTTTTTAGAAAACAAACAAATTTCACCTGCCTGTAATTCCGTCGAAGCAGTACATTTTGTACCAACTCTAAGTGTACCCAACTTTGAGTAATATGTTTTCGAACTCGACATAAACTCCTACAGTCCGTGAGCACAGGAAATGTATGCACATGGTACTGGCTGCTTAGGTATTGGCTACTGATTCATATTTACGGTATTTACTACACTTACTGATAGATCCGCTTGAAGCGCCCGAATCAGAACTCTTGGCGCCTCCGCTGTTGCCAGAGTTAGTATTAGAACTGTCCCCATTTTTAACACTATTATTGTCATTTCCACTGCCGCTGTCCTTTCCAGCTCCTGTATCGCTTCCTGATTCACTGCCACCCTCATTTCCGGTTTCGCTTCCAGTGTTGCCTTCTGAATTATTGCCTGTGTCAGTTCCCGTCTCGCTTCCAGAGTCAGCCCCTGTATTGCTCCCAGCATTGTTTGCAGTTTCCGTTTCAGAATTGCTCCCTGTATCTGTTCCTGTATTGCTACTGCTGTCGCCTCCACCAGTGTTACTGTCTGTGCCGCTCCCAGACTCGCTCCCGCTGCCGGAACCGGTCCCGCTATTGTCAGTTTCTCCTCCGGCATTAGCATCATTTGAATTTTCGTTAGCCTCCTGTGTTGCTGGTGTTGTACGGTCTGCTGTATCAGTTAAGAATACAAGAGAAATTAAATTTTTAAATGTTGACACATGACACCATTAGAATTGTCAGCCCATCCTAAGGTTGTAGTGAGTATTTTACAACGTGTTCGCGATCATAAATCGACAAATGAAATTGTTTAGCTGAGTCAGCAATATTTTGTGTTCAAACCTAAAAGTGCCTTCATAGTCGTGAACGCATACAGACACGCGTCGACGCCTCCGAATGTGCTGTTTCAGCAGTTTAAAACTCAGTGTGGAGGATTCACGCTCAGAGGGCATAAAGACGCTTACGTAAGCGCGTCTACGCACGTCTGCTTGCGGCTGGAACTGTGAAATCACCACTAAACTTCAATTAAAGCTCGAATACGAACGAGTCAGTCAGACAAGGGTCACCAGACTACATGCGTCTCATTTAGTCCATGATGCAAGCTATCTAACCCAGTTTTAAGCCTGGTTCCATAAACAAATCACCTAGTGGCAAGTCAGTTATACAAAGCTCGCTGTATGTACAGGACGAGCTAAATTATTTCAAATATAAACTAACTTGTGCAACGGCAAAATCTAGTTTGACCAGCTTGCTTTGCTGAACAAGACGACTGTGTACTGCCGGGTTGCCAACCATGACAGCTTCTGTCAGAGTCATGCATTACAGGGCTAATATCGTAGTCACGAGCAGCAATTCCAGTGAATGAACAGCCTGACAAATCATTCATTATTTTTCGAAGAGCTGTCACATCCATTCCATCCATATCTCCGAAATCACATTCATGGAGGATATTTCTGCAGGTTTCATCACAATCTGATCCCACAGGGCTCAGCACCCAAGCAGCTCCTTCGTACATTGACTTTGGTACTAAAAACGTTATATGCAATTAAGAAAGAATGATGAAGTTTTATGAAACTTTCCAAAATAAGTTCTTTTAGCATTTTAACACCCACCCTCTTCAAATTCCGAATCTAGGGTTTCGGCAATCCCGCTTCAAAAGTTCGACGTCTCCGTTCATGGCAGTTTCTGCCGATTTCTGACAGTTAGACAGTAGTGTAGCGGGGCTAGTAGTTTAACCTACGTACTAACACCGTTACCACGCCCTGACGTAGCGGACGCGGAGACCGTGGCACAGATGGATAACAGACCGACTACAGGAGACGGTCGGGACAGCCTCGCCAGACAGTATACGCAGTAAATAGTCCGATCCTAAGGGCGAGATGACTCGCACTCTTACTCACTCAAGATGTAACTACCTACCTAGCAGGAGCTCAGAAAGACTTAACCTAGCTAAATACACTTTAATAAAGAACTAGAACAACAAGTAGTTATTAGTTATGACAGTAATAACAACAATAAAAATACTGGGATGAACCCTCAATCACACAAACAAACACACAGTAAACAAAGACTTACAGTTACTGGAGCTGACGGGAGTCAGCCAACGTACCAAGCTCTGGGGAGAGCTGAGGGAGAGACAAATATATACAACAATAGAAGGGGAGAAACAGTATAGAAACACAAGCGCACGCGTTGACAGAAAAAATACAGAAGTAAATAGGGGAGCGAGTGTATGGGTTGGACCCTCCCACGAGCGCCCCCTAGTGAGAATTTCCCCCAAATCACGTAGCTCCCAAAGTCACGAGGGGGGGAACCCACCCAATCCCACGCATACACGTTGGGGGAGCTACGTGACTTGCAAACGTGTCCCAGCCCACATGATGATGTTATGATAAGCCAAGCGGGTAGCTAGCCTAGCTACTACCGCCAGCAACGGAAAGGTTGACCATTCCAACCTTGATCCGTTACATCTCCCCAGGGCTCGCCATCCGAACTCCCGAGAGGGTCACTGCACAAATGGCGAACTGGTACGTGAGCTGAACTCTCAACAAGTACATACAGTACAGAGCAATGATGCTACTAGTACAATGCAAACAACTGCAAGTCACAAGCCCTAAGCTCTATTCTAGACCAACAAGAGTAGAAAAACACAAAAAACAAGGGATTAAATACTACATAGTACAAGAATAAGCATATACTAGGCACTATGAAGCGCTAGTAACAGTTAAAAAATTAAAGCACAAAGTCGCCAAAAATTAAGCATAAGTATTTGCATGGCCAAAAATACACGTATTAAAATATGTAATGAAATTACTGTTTCTGTTACTGTAATTGTTGTTTTATTCAGTAAAAAGGCGTTTCGCGTTATTACAGCCTCACCTAGCAACTAGGAATAGGGTACTAATAACTAGTATAAGATGGCCTTAGTAAAGAATAATCTAGGCCCTACCCGGAAATCTGCCAAAAAGGCTAACCCAGCGAGTTATTTATTGGTTCTGTTGAAGATCTCATGGCCAGTCCAGTAATCTATGCCAGGTAATTGTACAAAGAATCAAGCTTTATTTCCTACTGTCAATTGTAATCTGTACCTGTCTTGTCTGTCTGTCAGAACTGCCAGAATTGCCTTAAAATCACAATAATTCGGTTAATTATCAGGGCTTAATTAAGGGTTTTAGCTGTGTTCCTGCGGCCGTATTGAGGCCCTCGAACTACATTAATTAGTGAACTTATTAGTTGTTAGAACTGTCTAAAATACGAATAATTACCTAGTCTATCTCAACTCTTAGTGCAAGGATTCGAACCTTTGACCTTTTGCCCTTTTGTACGTGTGTGGGACGGCCGTATTGAGGCCTCCCACACCTGCATAAACCCCTATTACGTCAGTCTTGTGTAAGGGCGGTCGTATTTGAGACCCCCTTTCATTCTCCTGTTTCTCCCCTTTTTCCTGTCAGCGTTGCGTAAGTGCCAATCTTGGCATAAATCTCCTTGAATAGCAAAAAAACATGTTATTATGTACCTTGTTCGTACATTTACACAACAAACACGACCAATTACACATTATTAACAGTGTTCTTCTTTAAATCCTGAAACAACAAAAAGTACAAGCTAATTACACAGTTTTAAATCCTAAGTTTTAGTTTTAATTTCATCATTTAGGGAGTTTTCTAACTCCTCCCCTTTTTCTTCTCCTTTTACGGGTCGGCCTTTTATCTTTGACCGCCCGCCTGTTTGTCTGGAGAGCGTGGAAAGCTCCCAGACCTTACGTGAACGAATGCCATTCATGCATTCATTCACGTAAGTCTTGCAATAGTGACCTTATAAGGGTCACCGCTGACCTCCCACCCACAAAAGGCTGAATCCAGCCTTACACTACTCAGCATAAATATAGGTAGACAATTATACATACATATATACAGTTATATACAATAATAATAGGTACCTAGGTAACTTATAATACTAAGTAATTATTAGTAGTTTTAGTTTCTATTCGTTTTAAACTAGGTACCTACGACTTACGTAATTTGTTTTTCACTTTTGGGTCCTTGATGGACCAAACAGGTGAGGTCCCTTTGCTTTCTACTAAGCAAAGGGAGCCCTTTGTTTTGGCCGCTGGAGGACCAAGTTCTTAAGAAAGATTGGAGTTTCTGTTTACTCCAGATTTATGGGCCCCAGCAGAGACCCCTAAAACTTGATACTTAAAATCCGGCCTTTGGCCTCCTTTCTGTCTGAATTAGGGGTCATCTGTTCCCATAAATTTGGGGGTCCTCCAGCCGCCAGACGCACCTGTGGGCTACCGTGTGGGCTACCGTATTTTTCCGGTTTTTCACGAAAAGGGGACTCGGTAGCCCAATAACAAAGCGTGATCATTCAAGCCACCCAATCAGAAGCTAGGAAGCTTAAGGCCAGCCCCCCGACGGGGTCTCGACTGCAACTAGCAGTTTGCAGTCAGTGCTTGGCTGGCAGTCGGGGAGAGAGGTTGGTCTCTCTCCCCTAATAACTTAGCTTATTATTGTCACCCCCTTATTGTCCGTATGTACCCGGGAGAGGTGTGTCTTGCGCCAATTATACGGAGGCCTGGACTATAGCACCTCTCCCCTTCCCCCCATTTCCCTTTAGGGTTTTTATTTCAGCAACTGCCAGCCAGGCACTCAACCCACACAAAACCCACTCTAAAAACACCATTTTTATCTCTTTCTAACCCTCCAATTCTCACTCCAAAACTCCATTTTAACTCCCAAAAACGACGCAAATTGGGTAGTTAGTTCTAAGGGAGGACCCTCACCTACCCACCTTGAGGAAGGGGAGTTAGGCCACTCCCCGGGAGTAGGTTTTTCAGGTTAGGCCCCCCTCAATCCCCACAGCCGGCAACTAGAGTTGCCGGCCATATTTTTATCACAATTCAAAAGCCACTGTTGTAATCTTGTCTTGTCTGTTCTAATCATTGCCGGGTAAAAACATGAGGTTGTTTAAAACACTTTAAAAGCTGAAAATCCAACCTTTCAAACATTGTTTAACCTATTTACTATCAAGACGTTAACAGGGGAATGCCGGCTCCCCTTAACTTAAAGCTGTCCTTAGCTTGTTTTCTTGTAATAATTGCGTAAACAGCAATTATTGTTCCCCATTGGCTTTTACACACACAAAACAAATACAAATAAACGCACGGGTGATCACGTGGGAATGGCCATTTCTGGGCCATTCCCGAAATATAATGCACTCTCACGCAACCGTAGCTAGTTATATGAATTAGTTAGGCTATTATCTTGGGAATTAGCTCCAGGTTAGCATTGTTAGGATTGTAATTATGTTGTGACGTATGGATGCGGCTCCTCACGTAAATTCCTCCAGCTGAGGTT